>CM050517.1:98183081-98415581 GCA_027563665.1 Antrozous pallidus
ACAGGGGACGGGAGGGTGTGGGGGGGCTGAGCACAGGGGAGGGGAGGGTTTGGAGAGGACTGAGCACAGGGGACGGGAGGGTTTGGAGAGGACTGAGCACAGGGGAGGGGAGGGTTTGGAGGAGGCTGAGCACAGGGGAGGGGAGGGTGGGGAGGGGGCTGAGCACAGGGGAGGGGAGGGTGTGGAGGGGGCTGAGCACAGGGGAGGGGAGGGTGGGGAGGGGGCTGAGCACAGGGGAGGGGAGGGTGTGGAGGGGGCTGAGCACAGGGGAGGGGAGGGTGTGGAGGGGGCTGAGCACAGGGGAGGGGAGGGTTTGGAGGGGACTGAGCACAGGGGAGGGGAGGGTGTGGAGGGGGCTGAGCACAGGGGAGGGGAGGGTGTGGAGGGGGCTGAGCACAGGGGAGGGGAGGGTGTGGGAGCTGAGCACAGGGGAGGGGAGGGTGTGGGGGTGAGCACAGGGGAGGGGAGGGTGTGGGGGTGAGCACAGGGGAGGGGAGGGTTCGATTCCGGTCTAGGGCATGTGCCTTGGTTGCGGGCACATCCCGGGGGGCGGGGGGGTGCAGGAGGCAGCTGATCGATGTCTCTCTCTCATCCATGTCTCTGACTCTGTCCCTCTCCCTTCCGCTCTGTGAAGAATCAGTAAGACATGTTTTAAAAGAAAAACATACCCCCCGGTTGGCGGCCCAAAGGCGGGAACCTGACCCAACGCCCATCGGTGCCGGTGGGCCCCGCACTGGCCGGCATGACTGGTCTCTGACTGGCCCCGTGTCCAGCTTCACACCGTAGCTGGGAGCCCCGTCCCGGGGACCAGCAACCAGTTCCTGCCAGGGCTCCCCCGGCCCTCCCGACGGCTCCCTGCTGTCCCCGCCGCCGGGGCCGCCTGGGGCTGCGGGTCAGAGCCCCCCACGCCCCGGAGGCGGGAGCACGCCCGGCGCCCTCACCTGCTCGGGGTGTCCCTCTGGGGCTGGGCCCATTTCAGGGAAAAGGCGTTTGGTGTATTCACACATCCCTAACTCTCTCTCTCTCTCTCTCTCTCTCTCTCTCTCTCTCTCTCTCTCTCTCTCTTTTTCCATTCAAAGGAAAGGGTGTGGGAACCCCTTTTCACATCCCGTGCGATTCAGGGGCCCCGGTTCAGGGTTCGGGTTTCTGGAGGAGGCCGCACACAAAGGAATAAAGAGACTCAGAAAAATATTAATTTGGAAAATGGGGGCCAGGTGGTGGTACAACTCTAGTGGCAGAACTCCCCCTCCCTCTGGCTTCGCCACTCCTTTTGTTAAGATTAAAATCATAAGATACAGCCGTATCCCCCGGGCCGGAAACACCAGTAAAAGCCAATCAGTGAACCTTCTCAGGACTAACAGGTGGGGCTGCTTCAACCACCAACATCCCAGTCACCAGCTCCGACCCCTCAGAGCAGTCAAGGTTGACCAGCCCCCCAACTCCCCGCCCACGGCTCTCCGTCGTTAAAGCACTGATTGGCTTCGGGCAGAGGGTCCTGCCTGCCCTCTGGGCTGCCCCGAAATGACTGGTGGGTGCTGGCAGGTGACCTGCACCGGTTTTAGAGTTGGCAGGAGGTCGAGTAAGACATTAGATCCACATCCATCCAATTCACCGTCTAAGAGCCGACGGTTTCCAACCCGAAAGCGATAGGACGAGGCAGGAAATGCGGGCGTCTGAGGCTTTTTCTGCCCCCCTTTTAGTTTCAATGGGAAAAGTTTACCGTCGGCGTTCCGGTGTCCCGCAGCACTGTTGGAGCTGGTACAGGATGAGGAGAAGCTCCCACTATAAAGAACGAGAGCGTCTTGGTCACCGCTTGGCTTTAGGCCTGTGTGTTTGTTCGCCCAGCAGGTGACTGAGTGGCCAGGCGCTGTGGGGGTGCTAGAGCGGTGACGGGCTGTCCCCCGTTAGCAGCTCCGGGTGTGAGAGTGGCGGGGGCAGGAAGGTGAGGAAACCAGTGTGTGCCTGTGTGGGTGGGACTCCCGGGAGCCAGGCCTGGCGGCTCAGAGGGTGACTGAGAGGCTTCCGAAGGCAGGTCAGTCTCGTGGTTTCTGAAGGCGGCCAGGGGTGCGATGTTGCAGAAAGGTGGCCGGGGGTCCGGGGGGGGGGGGGGGAGGAGTGCAGGCCTCAGCAGGCCCAGGGGAACCTCTGTGGGACAGTGAACCTGGTCAAGCCCCGGTCCCAGTTTGCTGAGGGTGAAGCACTGGGGAGATGGCACAGTCTTGAGAAGAGGGGTGATGTCCAAATATAACGTGGTGGTAGTTGTACATGTTTTTATGGCGGCTTCAGATGTTTTTTATCAGGTTTGGAGACATATTAGAGTCTCACTTAAGTGTTTTTAGAAAGTCAGACAAAACATTTTTCTTTAAATATTTTATTTATTTATTTATTTTTTTACGGAGAGGAAGGGAGAGAGATAGGAAGTCAGAAACATCGAGGAGAGAGAAACATCAATCAGCTGCCTCCTGCACACCCCTCACTGGGGATGTGCCCGCAGCCAAGGCATGTGCCCTTAACCAGAATCGACCCGGGACCCTTCAGTCCGCAGGCCGACGCTCTATCCACTGAGCCAAACCGGTTTCGGCTAGACAAAACATTTTTAAGACATCTTGCTTATTAACCGTGGGCACAAAAGATTTGTAAAAAGTAAAACTATAATGACACTTCATTTAACCGAATCCCAGAAAACCCTGGCTCTTTTTCTGAAGTCTGGCGACGAAACGTTCTCTGGACCATTCATTGGGGACAGCTTGCTGTCACCAAGTCGGTAGTCGGCGGCAGAAACTCAGGACGGCCAGCAGTTGCACCTACAGGTTCTCTCAGATTATGGGATTATTTCAGCCAGCTGCCAGCCCATTGATCTCTAATATATATATATATATATATATATATATATATATATATACACACACACACACACACACACACACACACACACACACTAGGGGCCCGGTGCATGAAATTCGTGCACTGGGGGTGGGTGGTCCCTCAACCCAACCTGCCCCCTCTCACATACTGGGAGCCCTCAGGGGATGTCCAACTGATGCTCAGCTCAGCCCTGGCTGCCTGTGACCATCCGGCCCCGGGGGCTGGGTGCTCGCCGCCACTGCCATTTCATTTTCACCCCTGGGCCCGGCGCTCACGCCACTTGGCCCCACCCCCACTCCTGATTGGCTGGTAGCATAGCCAATCAGGAGCGAAGGTACGGTCAAATTTGCATGTTCCTCTTTTGTTATATAGGACAACATTTATATATTTAATTTTATTTATTTATTTATTTTATTTTTTTTACAGAGAGGAAGGGAGAGAGATAGAAAGTCAGAAACATCCATGAGAGAGAAACATCAATCAGCTGCCTCCCGTACACCCTCTACTGGGAATGTGCCCACAATCAAGGTACATGCCCTTGACCGGAATCAAACCTGGGACCTTTCAGTCCGCACGCCAACGCTCTGTCCACCGAGCCACGCCGGTTTCGGCGATCTCCATCGCTTTTCAAACTGTGAATGTGTGTGTCCATGTACAGAACTGTCCAACGGAGCAAAAGCGCCCCGCTCTGCCCCGCGGCGGCCAGCATCTCACTTCCTAGCAGACTCGCCGGGATCAGGGATAAGCTGCTTAAATTAGCTCGGGGGTTTGTCTGAAGACCGTGTAGGCGGAATGCAGCTTTAAAAAGAGTTCGTGTCGCAGCCCTTGGCGCTGTCGTCGCCCCCGCCTCGGAGAGGGTACTCAGCATGCGGGACTCGTCCCGGCTCCTGCGAGGCCGCACGGGCTCAGACAGTCCGTGAGCGTGGCTGGAGCCTGCGGAGAAACACTCCTTGTTAGTGTATTTGTTAGTGTATTTGTTTGTGTATTTGTCAGTGCCCACCTGGGTCAGCTAACAAGTGCCTGAGGCCTGTGGGCCAGGCCCGCTCTGTCCCACACTCATTCGCCATGTTCGGTACAGGTAGGAGTTGATTAGGTTGGGAGGTAAACAGAAGGCCTTGGGGAGCTAGACTCCCCTCTGGACACAGGCGGCTCCAAGTGGGTGCAGGAGGGGCGCGTGGGCCTTTCCTCTGTGAAAAAAATCAATAAAATATATTTTTAAAAAGATGAAATAAGGCGCGGGGCCGCCTGAAGCCCGCCACTCGGTGAGAAGGAGAGAGGGGCGCGAAAGGCCTGCAGCTCAGGCAGAGAGAGAGCCCGTCCAGGCCGGGGTGTTGCTGGGGGCTCGGAGGAGGGCACAGGCTGTGCCGGGGGACTCGGCGGCGTGTCCTCGCCGCTCTGGCTGTGAGCGTGACCGTGACCCTGGTTGCTGATTCGCTAGTTCTGCGCTGCGCCCGCCCCGGACGCGGAGCCAGCTCCTGTCCCGACGTTCAGAGACGAGACAATGCAGGCCGCTCGGATCGATCGCCATCAGAACGGGCACCTCCCACGGGAGTGGTAGTCTCTCTCTTTTCTGCTCGCCGCGTCACTCGCTCACCTTCTTTGAAGCAGGCGGCTCCGGGTTTAGACACTTGTAGACAAGGCCAGGACGCGGGTGCCCACAGAGCACAGATCCAACGGAGGCTGAGTCCCCCCGTGAGGCCCGGCTGGGCCGGAAGCCTGTCCCTCTGCCTGTCCCCCTCCCACGGGGGCCGTGCTCCGGGGGGGCTTGCTGTCCGGTGGGGGGAAGGGAGGGGGCAGGGAAGGAAGGAGGGGGTCTCCCGCCCCAGGGCTCTGCAGGTCGGCTTCCAGGGAAAGTGAGTGGCACGCAGCCGGCCGCCACTGGGCCGGTTTGCAGACTGTTTCTGCGGCCGCCCCAGGGAGCGCCTGTCCCCGGGCCTGGCGTCTCCCGCTCAGCCGAGGAGACGGCCGAGGACACCAGGCCGAATTAGCGCTAAGCAAACTGAGGTACGGAAGTCGGAATCCTAAAAGACGGGTGGTTGGTGGTTCCGTTTTCGGAAGGGTTTCTTTAACCACTGACGTCTCCCGGTTCTCCAGAAATGACAAGCCATTCGCGTCCTGTGCCTCCGGAGCACGAATTCATGCACCGGGCCTCTAATACACACACACACACACACACACACACACACACTCACACACACACACACACACACACACACACACACTCACACACGCTGAGTGGCCAGATTATTATGCGTCCAGAGATGAGAATAACCTGGCCACTCAGTGTAGGGCAGAGTATATTGTGGGACAAGATAGCAGATCATCTAGATTTCCAATCTTTGTGTGCCCACGGGCGAGAGGGAAACTTCTTCTGAGCTTTGATTTTCTAGTGTTTAAAATGGGCGTTTTGTGTCCTGTAATTCCTAAGGTCTGGCTTTGCACGAATATCCTTCTTTCAATGCTGTTGGAATTAACTAGCTTTTCTAGAAAACCTCAAAGATTAAATGCACAACCCATGTGCGGTCCAGACAGCAGAGCATGGCCTCTGGTTCGCATAGGAAGCTGGTGTCCCCCATCATAGACATAAACTTGCCTAAAGTGGCCCCTCTTCGGTCATCCTGACGCTTCGGACTTGGCGAGGCCTGACCTCACAGCGCCCCGACACAGCGGGCCGTCCCTCACCACATCGAGCAGGTTTTTAACGCAGAACAGCAAACACCTGCAGATGATGTTGGGACGCGTGCACACACTGGTCCGCACCGGTCTGCACCCGCCTTCCCGCTCCCATCCGGCCGGCCGCGTGGGCCAGCTGGAGGCGCAGACGGGCCTGGCCCTGGAGGCATTGGCTCCCCTTTCGCCTGGCAGGGAGGGGCCGAGGCTGGGCGCCGAGAGTGCTGGGAGGCCGGTGTTCCTGGGCCGCCCGACACCGCCTTGGGGGCGCCGAGGGTGATGGCCGTGGCTTTGGTGCTGGAGCACATCACCCCGGGAGGTTTTCTCCGTCCTCCTCCGGTGGGGAATCCCAGCCAGCAGGAGAGGTTTACGGGGGAAGAAAGGAAGGAAGGAGGTGGATACCGTATTTTCCGGCGTATAAGACGACTTTTTACCCCAGGAAAATCTTCTCAAAAGTCGGGGGTCGTCTTATACGCCGGGCGTCGTCTTACAGGGCGGGTGCTGAGGCTTCCGAGCCGGACTGGAGAGTCTGCGGTGGCCGCACACGGCGGGGGGGGGGGGGGGGGGGGGGGGGTCGAAAACGGCCACGGCAAGGGCGGCGCTGTACATACCTGCCTTCATTTGAATTAAAATGACCACATTGAAGTCAAATCTGATGTTTTTTTTAATTTTTATTTGATGTGCATTGGAAGAGGGGTAGTCCCAAACTGTTTATTTTAACTTGAAAAGTGGGGGGGTCGTCTTATACGCCGGAAAACACGGTGATTACAGAGGGGTCCAAGCCTCCTAATTCCATCCCCTCCCGTGTCCTCCCGGCCTTTCCTTCTCCCCTGTGGCGCAGAGGGGGCTCTTGGGGCTGCGGGAGCCTCTGGCCTGCCGGTGGGCCAGGTGGGGGTCAGACACATTTACTTAAGGAGGAAAGATGTGCACCAGGCCCCCGGCGCCTTCAGGCCGTTGGCCCAGTGTCCGTGTCTCCCTGCGGTCAGCCGGGCTGTGGTTCTCTCCGAGGGGGCGCGCTCCGCTGGTCCTCGCCCTCCTACCACCGACCGACCAACCGACCGACCGTACGATGGATGTAGAAACTGGGCCGCCACCTGCAGACCCGGGTTTGTGTGAGCCAGAGGGGCTGCTCAGCAGCGGTCACTGCCGGGGTGGCCATCACATGTCTGGCGGTGCAGAAAGCTGGGGGATTCCAGTGGCAGGAAAGGCAGAGAATTCGGGGGTCAGGCACGCTTACCTGGGAATCCAGTGGCGGCCACTTTCTGGCTGTGTCACCCTGGCCAGGCTCTTGACTCTCCCGAACCCCCTTTTCCTCCTTTGCAGGGTGGGCCTCCTACCCTCTGCTTCGCAGGGGTGTTGGTGTGGAGTGGGGGACATGTGTGTCAGTCATCAGGGACCAGGAGCTCCCGGGGGGTGAGAGCCGCCAGGAGTGCCTGCCTCATGTTCCCTTAAGTTACTCTTTTTAAAAATATATATATTATTGATTTTTTATTTATTTTTTACAGAGAGGAAGGGAGAGGGATAGAGAGCTAGAAACATCAATGAGAAAGAACATTGATCAGCTGCCTCCTGCACACCCCCTACTGGGGACGCACCCGCAACCAAGGTCCATGCCCTTGACCGGAATCAAACCTGGGACCCTTCAGTCCACAGGCCGACGCTCTATCCACTGAGCCACACCGGTTCGGCTCCCTTAAGTTACTGTTGTACCCTAAGAGTAGCTACCCCCGCAGTGAAAGACAGTGGCAGCGGATACACCATTGTGGCAACTGGAGCTACAGAAACTGGTTCTGGAACCTTTTTTTTTAAATACATATCTTTATTGATTTCAGAGAGGAAGGGAGGGGAGAAAGAGAGATCGAGACATCAGTGCTCAGAGAGAATCCTGGGTTGGCTGCCTCCTGCACACCCCCTCCTGGAGGTCAAGCCCGCAACGCAGGCAGCGTGTGGAGAAGCAGGCGTGCCGGCCCGCACTCAGCGCCCTGTACCATGAGGCAGGCGGGGCGGCAGAGTGGTGAGCGCACCCGCTCTAGCATCAGACTTCCTGGGTCTAGACCCCGCCGTGCTTACCAGATGCGCGTCTTGGTGAAGGTACTGGACATCGCTAATTAAACCTGTTGACCTCCAGGGCTGCGTCGCAGGCTCTTACCTACGGCTTCCCTGTCCGAGCACCGAGGTGTTTTTCCAGCGTCACAGAATTGCTTCCTCGTTCACCGAAACAGGCGAGTAGCAAAACCAGGACACGCTTGGGTCTTAAGACAGTGAGGGCCGTGGAGACGTGTCTTCAGAATTGCGTGTCCGTGTGGCTCCATCACGGCATCACGCGAGGAGCTGTTCGGTGGTGGCAGGGGCTCGCAGACGCTGAGCCTTGCGGGAGTTCAGCCGGCTCCCAGCCGGCGGCGGAACTGGGACCCCGGGGGCTCCCGGTTTCGTAAGCGGGACCGTGGCCGGTCCTGCTGCGAGGAGCCGAGAGGCAGGGATGCAGGAGGCCGTCACCGTGGGTGGCCTCCCCTTTCGGACCTCGTCCTCTTAGCCTCCGTGGAAGGAGCCCGGCCAGCAAGGTCAGGTGACCTTGGTTCCCGGCGGAATCGCATCGGGAGCCCGGGCATCCTGGCATCCGGGACGGGGTCTCCCCAAGCCGTTCCAGCCGAGGAGAGACGCGCACGGTGCTCCCCGCTGCCCTGGAAGAAGAGGAGGCGTGGCAGAACACAGACCTCCGCCAGACACGGAAACGCTCGCTGCTGTGTTGACACTTCTCTGTAGGAATTGTCTCGGGGAGAGGAAAACACAACCACACTAGGAAAAGTGACCCCGTTGACCGGTGATGACCACTTGTTGTTCCTTTTGTCAACAGGCAAGATGAATGAAGTGCTGGAGCGTCCCGTACCTCAGGCCTGAGGGCTCACGTGCGCCACTCCGGACCCTGTGCAAGCACCCTGTGCAAGGACCCTGTGCAAGGACCCTGTGCAAGGACCCTGTGCGAGCACCCTGTGCAAGCACCCTGTGCAAGCACCCTGTGCAAGGACTCTGTGCAAGCACCCTGTGCAAGCACCCTGTGCAAGGACCCTGTGCAAGCACCCTGTGCAAGGACCCTGTGCAAGGACCCTGTGCAAGCACCCTGTGCAAGCACCCTGTGCAAGGACCCTGTGCAAGCACCCTGTGCAAGGACCCTGTGCAAGGACCCTGTGCAAGCACCCTGTGCAAGCACCCTGTGCAAGGACTCTGTGCAAGCACCCTGTGCAAGCACCCTGTGCAAGGACTCTGTGCAAGCACCCTGTGCAAGGAAGCCTTTAGGAACCCACCGTTACCACGGAAAAGGCTGTGGGCCCTCGGGCCTTGCTTCCGCTGGAATCCAGAGGTTGCGAGCAGGCCTCCCTGGGTCACCTGTGGGAGCAGGTTTAATTTTATAAATTGGAAACACAAACTCTATGAGTTTCCAGTCGGTCATTGTTCCTGCTCAGGATCCACGCGGAGGAACAGGGCGGCGTCCGTGGGGGTGTGCACGTCCTGGACCAGCGCTGACGGCAGCATCAATGGCAGCAGGCCCCGTCCGCGTCTCCGTCCAGGGCCGCGACAGGAGGACAGTTCGCGAGGAGGCCCCTCCTGGGGAGAAGCTCCCATTGTGTTGGGACCACAGATTCCTGGAGCCGCGGCGTCAGTGACCAAGCTGTCCTCCTGAACACAGCACGTGGACTGAGCTCTTCATGGTGGCTTTCACGCGTTGTCACTGGTCATCGCCATGGACAGTCTCCAACATGGGACGTCTTCAGCGTTCATTGAAAAAAAAAAAAATGAAGCTCTGAGAGAATCCAGGGCTCAATACAGTGTTCTGGGTGCTGCTTGCCAGCGTTTGTGTCGCGGTGTTGCCAATGACAGGTGCCAGGTGGTCGATGCCAAACCTAGTGGGCGAGGAAGCAAAATGGCAACAAACGGGCATATTACACTGTATTGTAAACATCCTAGCTAATAAAAAGTAATATGCAAATCGACCGTATCTTCACTACACCCAATAAGCCACGCCCACCAGCCAATCAAGAGCAATATGCAAATTGACACCCAATATAGATGGCTGCCACTCAAGGCCGGGGCTGGGGCGGAGCCAGCCTGCGATCAGCCCCATGGCAGGGTGATCACTGGGTGCCCAAGGTCAGAGAAAACCTCACCAAGAGGCTTTTTCCAGCCTTGGGCAGGCTGGGGCTGGGGCTGGGGCGGAGCCAGCCAGCGATTGGGCCCATCACAGGGTGATCACTTGCTGGGGTCCCCTGGCTGAGGTTCCCTGCTTTCAGCCTTGGGCACGCCGGGGCTGAGCCGTCAGTAGGACATCCCCTGAGGGCTCCCAGTATGTGAGAGGGGGCAGGTTGGGCTGAGGGACCACCCATCCCCAGTGCACGAATTTCGTGCACCCTAGTACTTTATAAGTACATTTCTTATTAGCTTCTCATTCGGGCAGAGACGATGAAATTTCTCTCTGAGTTTCCAGACGAGGATGTGTGTTTTGGAGATGACCAGTGTTCACAACACCCACGGGGGGATACAAAAACTCAAGTATGAGCACTCTTCATATCTGAAAGAATGTTTTTATCACTCTTCCGTTTGTTTGGCTCTGTCACGAATTGAAGTGCTTGGGATGCCGGAGTCTGTGGTCTCTTGAACCGTATTCGGTGGGAACCTAACGCTGTCACAGCATGCTGTCACTTTGGACATTCACGATAAAGACCGAAACTAATTTTGATTGTTAGTCATTTGCTTTGCCTTGTAGCTTAGTGTGTCTTTGGCGGTTCCTCTTTGCCTAGCAACCAAGAAATCTGTGTCGTCACACATATGGACACAGAGATGCTACATAGTTCAGGCCCGTCACAGTCTCCTGCATCGAATCACTGCAGATTTCTGTGTTTAAACAAACACCCTGTTATTTGTTGAAAGGCTGAGTTAGTTTTGAATGCCATGGTGTTTTTCATAATGCATTCTACAACATGGATTAATGATAACTTCTGAAGATTTCACCCTAGGTATTTTTTTTTTAATCCTCACCAAGAATGTGTTTATTGATTTGGGGAAAGAGACAGAGAGAGAGAGAGAGAGAGAGAGAGAGAGAGAGAGAGAGAGAGAGAGGCTACTTCCCATAAGCACTCTGACTAGGGATCAAACCCAAAACCTAGGTATGTGCCCTGATGGGGTGTAGGGGTTTTCTCTCTTTTTTCCACGTCCAGCACAGAAAGAGAGTGGGTCCAGTTTCTGATTAGAGGAGCTGGGAATTGAGAAATAAAAGAAAGAATAGAGGACCCAGAAGTAGAAATAAAAGCTGGGGCTGGGTGGAATCTCTGTTCTCTCTGATGGAGAGACAGGAATCAAACCCACCAGCAGCATGTTTATTCATACCAAAATAAAAGAGGTTTCACCTGAAAAAACTTAAGATCAAAGGAGCTTAAGTGAGCCCAAGCCCTACTCATTCCCTCATTCCCTGGGCTCGGCTGAATCTACATTTCAAGACCCTCCCCCTGACACCTGAAGTAAGTTAAGAGTCAGCACTGAGAATGCATCCAGCCTTCTTGGCGGATGTTTCCAAGACGCAGCTCTGCCTGGCGCCTCGGATTCGGCTGACACTGATTTAAAGAATGCTCAGGTGCCTTCCCTGGGGGCCCTCTACAATTGGGAATATCTTCAGTTTCTGATTATACTATATTTCCTGTCAAATTGATTACAATACAATTCTAACTCGTTCTGATTATGTTTTCTATTAAATAAGCAGAGAACCGGAGAAGGTTGTGGGTAATCCCGCCATCACTGTAGGCTCCTCAGTGGCGTCTTTTGTGTTTGCCTGCCCGGTGTGAAACAGAGTCTGCTTTTATTTTAGTAACAAATTAAATTTTTTTAAAAAAACTGCAAAGCAATCCAAACACGCACACCTATGGCGGCCTTGGCGCTTGGACCACGTTTGGTGTGGAAATAAGAAAAGGCCCCTTTCTGTTCTTTTGTACGGAAACTGGCACTTGGCAGATTTACTGACTGACCACGCTAGCCCCCGCCTCTCCTCCTCCCGGCTGCTCCCATCCCCCCAGCCGCCCCACCCTGAAAAGGAGCAACGTGGACAGTCTGGTACATTAAGGGGTAAACAGTTTTGGAACTGTTAAATTTTTTTTAAAATATATTTTATTGATTTTTTTTTTTTCAACACAGAGGAAGGGAGAGGGATAGAGAGTCAGAAACATCGATCAGCTGCCTCCTGCACACCCCTTACTGGGGATTGTGCCCGCAACCAAGGTACATGCCCTTGACCGGAATCGAACCCGGGACCTTGCGGTCCGCAGGCCGACGCTCTATCCACTGAGCCGAACCGGTTTCGGCGCCCCCAGCTGGTTTCAGAGGCAGTGTCGGGGGCTGCCACGCCACAGCTTTGGGTGGAGGCACATTCAGAAAGGATGTGGCTGAGGGAGGTCTGTAAGTAAAGGCGGGCCCGGCTCTCACTCTGATGCCGGGATCTCGTTCAAATGAGACGGGGACTCCTAAGCAGTTTCTTTGTGGTTCATACATTCTTTAGAGAGTAAAAAAAAAAAAAGGCAAAAATAAACCCGAAGCATCTGTTTCAGAATAGCCTTCACGTAGGAACTGCATAGATCCGTGGTTGGCAAACTGTGGATCGCAAGCCACACGCGGCTCTTTGGCGCCTTGAGTGTGGCTCTTCCACAGAATACCACGGCCTGGGCAAGTCTGTTTTGAAGAAGTGCCGTTAGAAGACGTTTAAGTTTAGCCCTGATTGGTGTGGCTCAGCGGATAGAGCGTCGCCCTGCAGACTGAAAGGTCCCTGGTTGGATTCCGGTCAAGGGCATGTCCCTTGGCTGCGGGCACATCCCCAGTGGGGGGTGTGCAGGAGGCAGCTGATGGATGTCTCTCTCTCATCGATGTTTCTGACTCTCTCCCTCTCCCTTCCTCTGTATAAAAACATCAATGAAACATATTTTTAAAAAGGAAGATTAAAAAATTTGGCTCAAAAGACACCTCCATCATTGTGCTGGTGATGTTTGGCTGTGGACGGAGTTTGCCGACCGCTGGCCTAGCCGATGGCTCTCGTCAGGGGCAACGGGCGTTTGAATGATGTCTGAGACGAGCAGTCGGGGCGGTCGGGCTCGGCGCGTCGGGGGACCGCCCCTCCCCTCACCGCCAGCGATGCCTCCCGGAGCGCCGCGTCGGGCTCCCTGTCTGGGATGGGGAGGCTCCGCACCCCGGGGCTGTCACCGAGCACCCGTTCCCATGGCCTGGCTTCCGCTGGGGCCGCCCCCCCTCCCCGGGAGGGAGGCCGCCTGTGGGCAGACGGGCCGTGTCGTTGTTTAGGGACAGTCGCTGCTCCTTCGAGTCTGAGAAGCGCTGTGCTGGCTCCTCCCGTCTCCCAAGGTGCACATCTCTCCCAAGACATCTTCCCAACCGGCGGAGAAAAAAGGCCACCGGGGGCTCCGGGGAAACCAAACGAAGCTCGTTTTCACACATCCCTGCGATGCTGCGGAAACGAAGGCCTGATCTAAAGCAGACGGCTCTCGTGGCTGCGGTGACAGGCAGTCTAAGCAATGTTGAAGCCCAGCTGGAGTGGCTCGGGCGTTGACAGTCGCCGGCCCACGAACCGGGAGGTCGCGGTTCCATTCCCGGCCGGGGCACACGCCTGGGGTGCGGGCTCCATCCCCAGTGGGGGGCGTGCAGGAGGCAATGATTCTCGCTCATAATGAATGTTTCTATCTCTCCCTCTCTGAAATCCATACAGAAATATTTCTTTTTTAAAAAAGGAAAGTTTTATAAACTAGAAAACTACCTATGCACCCTTGATTATCTAAATGTTTTATATGTAAGTGAGAGTACCGCACCCAGATATATCTCCTGAGAAAAAAGAGACCTTTCGTATGATGAGCACAAACGTGAAACGCCACCGGAGAACCCGTAGCCTAGACGTGAACAGGGCCTTCAGTGACCGGACAACACCGTCTGTGATTTCGCGTGGGTTGTCATGGGTTGGGAGGAGACTGTTATATTTGAGTAGCAACAGTGGCTATTTTATTATTTGTATTTTTAAAAAATATATTATATTGATTTTTTACACAGAGGAAGGGAGAGGGATAGAGTTAGAAACATGGATGAGAGAGAAACATCCATCAGCTGCCTCCTGCACACCCCCCACTGGGGATGCGCCCGCAACCAACGTACATGCCCTTGACCGGAATCGAACCTGGGACCTTTCAGTCCAAAGGCTGATGCTCCATCCGCTGAGCCAAACCAGTTTCGGCAACAGTTGCTTTTTTTTTTTTTTTTTAATGATTTTAAAATTTACTGTATCATCTTCGAGGACCCTTCACGAAGAGTTACACTGATTTAAAAGTTCCCTCACCCAGTTGAAACCGGTTTTGGCTCAGTGGATAGAGCGTCGGCCTGCGGACGGAAAGGTCCCAGGTTCGATTCTGGTCAAGGGCATGTACCTTGGCTGCGGGCACATCCCCAGTGGGGAGTGTGTGCAAGAGGCAGCTGATGGACGTTTCTAACTTTCTATCCCTCCTCTCCCTTCCTCTCTGTAAAAAATCAATAAAATATATGTTTTTTAAAAAGTTCCCTCACCCAATATCCACAGGCTCAGTAAGGAGACACGGCAAAGAGACATCCTCTGCTCACGCCCCTCCTGCGGGCATCCATCTCCCCGCGTCACGGACAGGAGGGGAACAAGTTTGCTGGAAGTGCCCCTGTCCTCATAGCTCACCTCGCCTGTGCAGACGTCAGCCCTGGACGTGCACAGGCTTCGTGGGACTGGAGGTCACGACGGGGAGCGTCCCGGGTCACCGGGCACCAGGACCTCTGGAGCCGAGGCCGAGGGGAGGCCGGCCCGGGAGCTGCCCCCCCCGCGTGCCTCCGGCGTCGGGCTGCAGCCCAAGTCTGGCTGTGGAGAAGAATGGTGTGCATTTGTCTCCAAGTCCCAGCATTCCTCCCTCCGGCTCCTGTTCCGGGCTGCCCAGAGCAGAGGTGGCACTGGAGGTGGCCGGGCCCCTCCCGGGGTCCGCGTCGGGAGGATTTCAGGGGCTCACACCCAGGCGGCCACAGAGTTGTTTCCCGGCAAACAGCCAGCGCTCTGTCCGCTCAGCTCTCCGCGAGCGAGGGGGAGCTGTGTCCGCAGAGCTTAGCTCGGCCGTGTTCCAGCCCCCGACAAGCGGGCAGTCTATTCGGTTTGGAGACTCCGGGGCTTATGTTTGCCCACATGCCTGAGCCATTCCTAATTCGAAAGGGCTCTGCTTCCAGGACTTAACCGGCTCTCAGTGGCCTCGCAGCCAAGTTCGCTGGAGCAAGACCCCACACATGCCTTCTCCAGCGGGGCGGTCCTCCAGCCGATCCTAAGCAGGACCCCTGCCTTCCTAAACCCCTAAACCTTAACAAGAGGACAGGTGCCACCTTCCAGGATGCGGCAGTAAGTTCTCCCCGAGCTTCCACAGGTCTCAGCTGCAGGTGGGCGGGAGGGTCAGCTCGCATGCTGCCCAGCCCAGCACCGTCAGGAAACTAGAAACAGAACACGAGGACCTATCTCTGCTATTAAATCTCCAGGACTCAATTTCTTGGGAGAGCTCTTTTTTAAAAAAAAGAAAAATATATATATATATTTATCGATTATTTGCAGAGAGGAAGGGATAGAGAGTCAGAAACGTCAATGAGAGAGAAACATCGATCAGCTGCCTCCTGCACACCCCGCTCCGGGGATGTGCCCGCTGCCAAGGTACATGCCCTTGACCGGAATGGGACCTGGGACCCTTCAGTCCACAGGCTGACGCTCTAGCCACTGAGCCAAACTGGTCAGGGCGGGAGAATTCTTTTTAAAAAGTGTATTTCATGGACGGGAATAGCTTACAGCTTGAGAGCAGACGGAATACAAAGCAAGTCCTCCGCCCACGTTTCTCTGAAGCAGGTCCTTTAACCCCGGGAGCCTGGTGACCTGTCTCCAGAGTAGAGCTGATGGTGCCAGCGTCCGCTCATCCGTGGGGCGAAAACACCGTTTACCCTACACCCGTGGTCGGCAAACTGCAGCTCGGGAGCCACATGCGGCTCTTTGGCCCCTTGAGTGTGGCTCTTCCACAAAACACCACGGCCTGGGCGAGTCTGTTTTGAAGAAGTGGCGTTAGAAGAAGTTTACGTTTAAAAAAAATCTGGCTCTCCAAAGAAACTTCAGACGTTGTCCCGTTGATATTTGGCTCTGTTGGCCGATGAGTTTGCCGACCACTGCCCCACACGCTCAGTGACAGCTGCGGCCGCCGTCCCACGTCTCCAGGGAGGAATAAAGCTGGATCCGCTCCCAAACAAGGAAACACACCTCAGATGTCGTCAGCATCGCGAGCCTGAGCGCAGGCGGGTGGCAGCCAGCGCCCTGCCACCCGGGACGCCCTTTATCTCCCCTCCATTGTTCCTCTCCGGCCAGCTGGGTGGCAGGTCTGAGACGCCCTTCCACTCCCAGATAAGGCTACTGTGGCCTCTGTTTTCCCAGGATGGGCTGGGCGGCCGGCTCTGTGGGCGGCTCTGCCCGACGCGTCCATCGGAGCGAACCTGGGAAGCGGATGGTGGTGGAAGGCCCGCCCGACCCGCCGAGTCTGCTGGGCACTTGGTGGCGGGCACCGGCCCAGCCCGGGCAGCTCCCGGAGGGCGCCCCGAGGGCGGGCGGGTGGGCTCCTGGCTCCGCGCACACTAGCCTGGCAGCCGCTTGTGGTTTTAATCGAATAGTCTCCTCCGTTCCTCCCGTCTTTTAAAATGCATCTGTTGTTTTGCATTCATCTCAAACAAACAAAAACTGACTTCATCAAGGAAAGGAAGCCCGGCCGGCGAGGATCGGTGGGTGAGCGTCGACCTATGAACCAGGGGGTCACGGTTCGATTCCCGGTCGGGCACAGGCCCCGGTTGCGGGCTCGATCCCCAGTGGGGGGCGTGTTGGAGGCAGCCGATCAATGAGTCTCTGATCATTAATGTTTCTCCCTCTTCCTTCTTCTTTGAAATATATATAGTTTTTTTTTCTTTTTTATATTTTTAATTGATTTTTTACAGAGAGGAAGGGAGAGGGATAGAGAGTTAGAAACATCCATGAGAGAGAAACATCCATCAGCTGCCTCCTGCACACCTCCTACTGGGGATGTGCCTGCAGCCAAGGTCCATGCCCTTGACCGGAATCGAACCTGGGACCGTTCAGTCCAGAGGCCGACGCTCTGTCCACTGAGCCACACCGGTTCGGGCTGTCAGAGGCACCTTGAATGGTCGGCAGGCTGAGCCTGAAGAGGCTCACGATGCCGTCCCGGGCGAGGGGCGTTTTCCAGGTGTTCCCACGGCCCCACGTCGCGCCCTCCCAGCCACACATCCTTCGTGGCAAAGGGGGACTCTGTCCCCACCCGGGGCAAGAGCCCGCGGTCCGTCACGGCCTGGGCACGCCTCGTGTGCTCACAGAACCTGAGTGCTCTGACACCAGGGACTCCGCGCCGTCGAGGCCCACGCCATGTGCAGGCCCCGGTTTGGGGGTGAGGCTCCCTCCCTCTGTGCCACCTCCTCCGCCTCCAAATGAGCGAGGCTGCGGGAGGCGCTCCATGTGGGCTTTGGAGCCTGGCACTGAGCCCCTCGGTGCTGGGCCAGGGGCTGGGGCAGGGGCTGGGGCAGGGGCCAGGGCAGGGGGTGGGACAGGGGCTGGGGGAGGGGCTGGAGCAGGTGCAGGGGGCAGGTGCTGGGGCAGGGGCTGGGACAGGGGCTGGGACAGGTGCTGGGACAGGGACTGGGATAGGGGCTGGGGCAGGTGCTGGAGCAGGGGCAGGGGCTGGGGTAGGGGCTGGGGCAGGGGCTGGGGTAGGGACTGGGGCAGGTACTGGAGCAGGGGCTGGGACAGGGGCTGGGGCCGGGGCTGGGGCTGGGGCAGGGGCTGGGGCAGGGGCTGGGGTAGGGGCTGGAGCAGGTGCTGGGGGCAGGTGCTGGGGCAGGTGCTGGGACAGGAGCTGGGGTAGGGGCTGGGGCAGGGGCTGGGGCAAGGGCTGGGGTAGGGGCTGGGGTAGGGGCTGGGGCAGGTGCTGGGGGCAGGTGCTGGGGCAGGGGCTGGGACAGGGGCTGGGACAGGGGCTGGGGCTGGGGCAGGGGCTGGGGCAGGTCCACGGAAGCGCCAGGCTGCATGCAAGGTGGTCCCTGTGCTGTCCCTCCTGGCATTCCAGGCCCCCATCCCTCCGTCCGTCTTCCACTGCATCCTCCTGAGAGGTCTCCTGTGGGGGGTCTGTGTTGGGCTTTTCCCAGCGCCCACTGTTTAATCTCTTAGACCCAGAGATCGTTACTGTCCTGCCTCTTTTTTATTTTTTAAAAATATATTTCTTTATTGATTTCAGAGAGGAAGGGAGAAGGAGAGAGAGAAAAATCACTGATGAGAGAGAATCATTGATCAACTACCTCCTGCACACCCCCTACTGGGGATCGAGACCGCAACCCGGGCATGTGCCCTTGGCTGGAATCGAACCCAGGACCCTTCAGTCCGCAGGCCGATGCTCTACCCACTGAACCACACCAGCCAGGGCCTTCCTGCCTCCTTTTCCCTCCCGTTCCCCAAAGCTCGTCCCGGTGCCAGCCTCTCCGCCAGCCCCCGCTATGCGGGCGAGAGGGACGGTGACAGACAGACCGAGCTGAGACGTGGGGACTCAGAGCCGAGGTCGGCCCCAGCCCCCCATCGGTGGCCACGTTTAAAGGGGTGCGCACCCTCTTCTGGCGCCGGCAGGTCACAGGGAATTGCAGGGCCTGGTCGGAGGTGCTCCCTCCTCACCTGTAGCCCCACGTGGGGAAGGGGCTGGGGGACCCCGTGTGGCTGAACTGGGGGACCAGGCAGCGGTTAGTGGCTGCCGGCCCAGGGCTGCTCCAGAAACCACAGGCACCCCCCACACCCACACCTGCACCTGCACCCTCACCCCTACCCCTATCCACACCCTATCCCTCACCCACACCCACACCCTCACCCACACCCTCACCCCCACCTACACCCACACCCACACCTACACCCACACCCACACCCCCATCCACACCCTATCCCTCATCCACACCCATACCCCCACCCCCACCCCCACCTACAGCCCCATCCACACCCCCACCTACACCCCCATCCACACCCTATCCCTCATCCACACCCCCATCCACACCCTTACCCACACCCTCACCCCCACCTACACCCACACCTACACCCCCACCCACACCCCCGTCCACACCCTATCCCTCACCCACACCCGCACCCACACCCCCACCCGCACCCACACCCCCACCCCCACCTACACCCTATCCCTCACCCACACCCCCACCCTGACCCCCAACCCTACCCACACCCTATCCCTCACCCACACCCGCACCACACCCACACCCGCACCCACACCCCCACCCCCACCTACACCCCCACCCGCACCCACACCCCCACCCTGACCCCCAACCCTACCCACACCCTATCCCTCACCCACACCCGCACCACACCCACACCCGCACCCTATCCCTCACCCACACCCACACCCACACCCACACCCACACCCCCACCCGCACCCACACCCACACCCGCACCCAATCCCTCACCCACACCCGCATCCATACCCACACCCGCACCCACACCCGCACCTGCACCCACACCCTATCCCTCACCCGCACCCGCACCCACACCCGCACCCACACCCTATCCCTCACCCACACCCTATCCCTCACCCACACCCCCATCCACACCCTATCCCTCATCCACACCCTATTCCTCATCCACACCCTATCCCTCATCCACACCCTATCCCTCATCCACACCCACACCCACACCCTATCCCTCATCCACACCCTATCCCTCATCCACACCCACACCCACACCCTATCCCTCACCCACACCCTATCCCTCACCCACACCCCCATCCACACCCTATCCCTCATCCACACCCTATCCCTCATCCACACCCTATCCCTCATCCACACCCTATCCCTCATCCACACCCTATCCCTCATCCACACCCACACCCACACCCTATCCCTCATCCACACCCTATCCCTCATCCACACCCTATCCCTCATCCACACCCTATCCCTCATCCACACCCACACCCACACCCTATCCCTCACCCACACCCTATCCCTCATCCACACCCTATCCCTCATCCACACCCTATCCCTCATCCACACCCTATCCCTCACCCACACCCGCACCCACACCCTATCCCTCACCCACACCCTATCCCTCACCCACACCCCCATCCACACCCTATCCCTCATCCACACCCTATCCCTCATCCACACCCTATCCCTCATCCACACCCTATCCCTCACCCACACCCGCACCCACACCCTATCCCTCACCCACACCCTATCCCTCACCCACACCCCCATCCACACCCTATCCCTCATCCACACCCTATCCCTCATCCACACCCTATCCCTCATCCACACCCACACCCACACCCTATCCCTCACCCACACCCGCACCCCACCCGCACCTCCCCCCGGAGAAGCGTGCCTCCAGGCTGAGGCACAGACTCTGACGCGCACAGCTCAAAGCGGAGCTCTGGGCCTCCTCACCTCCGGCTGCTGGTGTTTCCAGCCTTTGTTCCTTTGTGTTCAGGGTCCCGGTCAGGGAGCCGCTGTCTCCTTTTCTGCTGGCCGCCCCCTGTCTCTCCGGAGTTAGTCACTCCTGGGGAGCAGGTGTATTTCCGCCCACGATTTCGCCCGCGTGTCTCCTGGATTCGCCGTGTTTCTTTCCTCTGGAGCCTGACCTGGGGCCGCTCTGGCCAGTGCACACAGTTCCCACCGTCCTAGTCCAGCGTCCTGCAGGGGGCGCTCCCGGCGAGCCTTACATGTGCTCAGCGCTCTGGGGCCCGGGGCTTGGTTCGAAAACGAGTTTTCAGAGAGCGGGGAGGAAGCTTTTGGAGGGGGCATCGGGAAACAAAATAAAGTTCGGGAATTTGAATTCTTAGGATGGAGACCATGGCAATTCAGGGATTTCGGTGCTGTACAAATTGCTATAAAGAGAACGCAAAGGAAAACGTGCCTGATTCTTAGAGTGTGTAGAATCATATGGGAAGCCTCTCCGGACAGGGAGAATTGCCGTTTCCTGTAGTACCGATACAGTGTTCTGAGGCAGGGATGTCAGGGCTCTTGTTTCTGTTCTTTATAAAGTCCTGTCAGCCAGAACCGGTGTGGCTCAGTGGATAGAGCACCGGCCCGCGGACTGGGACATGCCCCGGTCAGAGGCATGTACCTTGTTACAGGCACATCCCCAGTGTGGGGTGTGCAGGAGGCAGCTGATGGATGTTTCTCTCTCATTGATGTTTCTAACTCTCTCTCTGTTCCTCTCTGTAAAAAATCAATAAAATATATTTTTTAAAAAATAAAGTCATATCAGCTCTTCGGAAGAAAATAAGAGAGACACAGTGAGAAATGAGACTAGAATTCTAAAAAATATATTTAATCACTCCAGAAAAAGGTAAGAGAGAAGCAGAGAAATTGAACAACAACCAGAAAAGATTCAGATGGGACAAACAGGAAACAAATCAGAGTCGCAGCTTCATATCTAACGACGCCAATAACTACCATTGCAAAGTAAATTCGAGACCTACTGATCTACCAGCAGCAATTATGCACGTTCCATCGTCTTAACCATAAGATAGCAATGATGGGTTTATAGATTAGAAAGGGTGGTAAAGACAGGCTGAACCCAGGAGCGTCTACCACACTCTAAGAGGAAGTGATCAGAAATTGGAGATGTTGCCGAAACCGGTTTGACTCAGTAGATAGAGCCTCAGCCTGGGGACTGAAAGGTCCCAGGTTCGATTCCAGTCAAGGGCATGGACCTTGGCTGTGGGCACATCCCCGGTGGGGGGTGTGCAAGAGGCAGCTGATGGATGTTTCTCTCTCATCAATGTTTCTGACTTTCTATCCCTCTCCCTTCCTCTCTGTAAAAAATCAATAAAATATATTTTTAAGCCAAAAAAATAAAAATAAAAATGTAAACGGACTAGATCCGTCCATTTAAACCGGAAGTTGTTGGGCCAGAGAAAGAGCAAGACCCAAAGGATAGGCTAGCTTCAGATGTAAATACAGGTGGGTCGAAGGTACCAAGGCGCAGTAAAGATGCCGTGGACACAGCGTGCTTTAGAAAGCTGGAGTGGCCGTACTAACGTGAGGTGGGATGGTCTTCAGGGTGATGGATGTAACCAGAGATAAGGGGACGATTGTCCAGGAACACGTTCATAGCAACCATAACCCCGCACGTGTTCAGTAACAGAGCTTAAAGGACGTGAAGCAAATATCAGCAGAACTTAAGGGGGTCAGAGGCAAATCCGCAGGCACAGTTGGAGATTTTCCCGTCCCGCTGTCAGCAGCTGATAACGCTAGACACGCCCGGCTGTGGGCTCCATCCCCGGAGGAGGCAGGAGGCCGACAGGCAATGATTCTCATTGTTGATGTTTCCAGCCCCTTCTCCCTCTCCCTTCCTCTCTCTGAAATCAATAAAAGATATAGTTTTTAAAAAGATATTTCCAGCCCAAACCGGTTTGGCTCAGTGGACAGACCGTCAGCCTGCAGACTGAAAGGTCCCAGGTTCGATTCCGGTCAAGGGCATGTACCTGGGCTGCGGGCACATCCCCACTGGGGGGTGTGCAGGAGGCAGCTGATCGATGTTTCTGACTCTCTATTCCTCTTCCTTCCTCTCTGTAAAAAACCAATAAAATATATATATTTTAAGAAAAAGGCATTTCCATTCATCCAGATGGGCCACCCACCAGGGACGGAGATGGTGTCAGCCCGTGCGTGCTCTGCTCACAACAGCTTTCTATTGGGTTTTCTTGGCTAATGCCAGAGCAGCCGTCTCAGCGTCCGTGGTTCCCCGAGGAGCCCCGAGATGGATCGTGCTCGCTGTGAGAGGGGGCCTGGGGTCCCCTGCCCCGCACGCGTGAGGAGGAGCCTGCAGTCTAGACAGGATGGGTTGCTGGTGAGCAGACCACACGGCTTCTGCGCAGATGAGAGCGGGCCCCTTCCCCACGGGGTGTTTCGTAAGGATGGAGCACCAGCCTGTCGGGAGCTGGGCTCCGTCAAGGGCCCTTGAGCTCAGCGTTTGATTGTGCTGATGAGCCCTTGAGCTGGAGATGGGGGTCCTGCCCGCACAGCTAAGTGCCACTTAAAATCAAAGGCCCCTCTCTATCTCACAGCCGCTCACTCCGGGACCAAATTGTGTCGCGCTAAGAGCTGCCTAACAGGATTATCGCGTCTCCAGGGGTGGCCTTCCTGTCCCGGCCCCTCTCGCCCTGTCACTTACCCCTTCTCAGCCTGGCGGGCTCCTGAGAGGGGAATTTTCCTGCTGCAGTTTGTCCAGCCTTCGGAAATAATGGGTTAGAAGATCGTGGCTACTCTGTCAGGATAATACAGCATGGGGTTTTTTTGTGTGTGTGTTTTTTAATGTATTTTTAAAAAATATTTTATTGATTTTTTTTTTTTTTTTACAGAGAGGAAGGGAGAGGGATAGAAAGAAACATTGATGACAGAGAAACATCGATCAGCTGCCTCCTGCACACTCCCCACTGGGCATGTGCCCGCAACCAAGGTACATGCCCTTGACCGGAATTGAACCTGGAACCTTTCAGTCCGCAGGCCGGCGCTCTATCCACTGAGCCAAACCGGTTTCGGCCAGTGTAGTTGGTTTGGTTAAAGCATCTTATGTGTCTGAATCAGTTGAGATACCTGTGGTTGTGGGGACTGGACCCTCTGGCCTGCTCCGAAAGCCATTCTTATTTCGAAGGTAAAGAGCGTGAAAGAAGAGCTTTGCACTGGAAAGACTCTTGGTTCCCCTTAAGCCTCATTGCCTTACTGCCTAAGCTGAGGGGAGCTGGAACATAGAGCTATTTTCCATCTCCCCCGAAATAGGCGGCAAAGGGCATCCAAGCCCCGTTTGAACCACAGAGTCCACTTAAAGACGGGCACGTGCTCAGTGATTGGGAGGAAACATCCCGGGTGGAATGCGAGCCGGTTGTTAGGCCAGGGAAGGACCTTCTGCAACGTATAGAAAAACAGGCAGCCGGTCTCCGACGTGCTTTTATCTGTAGACCGCCACACACCCAGCCCCACACCCCGAGCAGGAGGAAGTCAGGAAAACAGGAGGGGCAGCGCCTTGGAAAAGAGATAAGACTGACCCCCAGCTGGTCTGTGAGTCACTGCTCCCCGAGGCACCCCGCTGCCCAGTCAGGGCTTCCTTTTATTTTCAGAATCAAGATTGTGGGGGTGACTGGTTCTGTTTCTTTTGTGCGGTGCGTGTGGCGTCTATTGCTCTTTCCATCTGGCTTTCCCCGATAGGCCAGTGCCTCTCCCGGATGCCAAAGCAGGCCTCGGCGCGGCCCCCACACCCTCTGGCCCCCGGGGCGGGCCCCCCCGGTGGAATACGGCATTTTCCCTTTTGTGAGAACACCAAAGAGGGACTGACCACTCCAGGCCCCTGGAAGGCCCGACCACCTCCCCCTGCCTCTCATGACCGCTCAGATGACCTATGGGAGGACAAATAATCCAACAAAGCCTCCAAATTAGTTCCTTCTCGTCTAATGATTTAATTATGGCCTTGGAGCCCATTTATTTATATACAGGAGTGGGCAACAGTAGGCTTACCGTTGTAATACAATTAAACAATATAATAATTATTAATCATACAAGAATAAACTCTTTTGCCCTGGCGGGGTAGCTAGGTTGGTTAGACCAGTGGTCGTCAAACTCATTAGTCCACAGAGCCAAGTATCAACAGTACCGCCATCGACATTTCTTTGGAGAGCCAAATTTTTTAAACTTAAACTTCTTCTAATGCCCCTTCTTCAACATAGACTCGCCCAGGCCGTGGTATTTTGTGGATGAGCCACACTCCAGGGGCCAAAGAGCCGCATGTGGCTCGCGAGCCGCAGTTTGCTGACCACTGGGTTAGAGCAACGTCCCCCATATGCCAAGGTTGTGGGTTCAATCCCCAGTCAGGGCACTTGCAAGAAGCAACCAAGGACGGCATAAATAAGTGCAACAGCAGATGATTGTTTCTCTTTGTCTCTCTAAAAAAAAAAGATCGTCTACCAATAACATTTGAAAACTTTCGTGTGCTCACAACGGCAAATCTACTTCTGCCCGCCCCTAAGGAATAGGTGTCAGAAAGAGGGAAAAGGTGGCCCCTTTTTTGCCTCTTCTCTCCTCCCACTCGTTTAAGTCAATAACGGTGGCATTTCAGTGGAAAGGGAGACCAGGTCTTGAGTCCAGGAGGAACTTGTTATGGTTCCATAGCAGGGCCTACGCGTGTGCTCTGGCTGTGCCCTCGCCTGCAGCCCCCACGCGGGAGGGTGAGAGGCTGAGGAAGGCGAAGGCTCCGCAGAGGGCAGCCCCCGGGTCCCCTAGGCTTAGCTGCCACCTGGGCCGTCCTTCCCGCTGCGGGGGGCCTTCTCCCCGCCCGCCTTTCCCGTGCCACAGACTGTGTTCCTGCTGTCGCCTCCCCCTGCTCTCCCTTCTCTTCTCGCTCCGCTGGCCAGCGATGACAGTGTTCCTTACTTACGTGCGCTCAGCTTTAGCTACGACTCCCTGTCTCTGCACCTTTCCCGGTGCCTGCTGTCCGGGAGCCTCACCTGGCAGATTGCTCACCTTCACGTTGCAGCTTCGCAGCTGATACCGAGAACCAGGCATTTGCGTTTTCTGGGAACTGGATCAGACGGAGAGACTGGAGGCCCTTCCTCCTCACTCGCCCCTTCCTGGGCACTGGGGCCCCCGCCTTCCCGCCCTCGGCCCAGCCCAGCCTGCCTGGCCTGCTGCCACTGACTAATGCCTGTGGGTTCCGAGCCCCCGACCCCCCCACTTTTTAAACTCCCAGTGAGAGTCCCTCTGAACAGACATTAGGAGCTGCCTTGAAGTCAAGGCTGGAGAGCAGTCGTGCCCCCCAGTGCTCTCCACCCCATGTCTGAGGCTGGGTGGCCCGATTCTCCTCCTGAGGATATGTCTCATTGATGTAATTCTCCAACAATTTCAAACCCACAGATTAAGAACATGTGTTTCTCCATGTCACATGTGGAGAGAGACTTCAGCTCATTCTGAAATCTGTATTGAAGAATGTCTTAAAGCAAAATTGCCACTTCCCGGCGCTCTCCCCTGCAGGTTATTTGGTGTCAGAGACAGTGACCCACTCAGAGCAGAGGCCGCCCAGCCCGGGAGCCTCCCCTGGAGACCTTGGGTCTTTGTGGTTTGCAGGAAGGTGGGTTGTGGGCTGTGGGCGGCAGGCGGAGGTGATAAGGTGGAGACATATGGCTGACTCCTCTCGGACTCACAATGTCAGCTGTGCTCCTCAGGGTGAGTCTGCCAGTTTGCCGTTTGCTAGCTCCATCTTCACTCCTTTATGCTTTGCTAGGGGCCCGGTGCATGAAATTTGTGCACTGGGGGTGGGTGATCCCTCAGCCCATCCTGCCCCCTCACACATACTGGGAGCCCTCAGGGGATGTCCTACTGACCGCTCACCCCCCGGCCTGCCATCGGCTTGCTCTGCTCAGCTCCGGCCTTAGCCCCGGCCACGGGCAACCGCCCATCCCTGGGGGCTGCGCAGTCGCCGCCGCCGGGCACCTCAGCTTCGGGCCAGGCCTTAGCCCCGGCTGCTTGCGACCGCCCGGCCCTGGGGGCCACCTCGGCTCCACCCACCCGGCCCCAGCCTTAGCCCTGGCTGGCTGTGCCCCAGCTCCTGATTGGCTGGTGGGCATGGCTTGTGAGTGTAGGGAAGGTACAGTCCATTTGCATATTACTCTTTTATTAGATAGGAGGATTATACTTCATCTGCTGCCTCTTGGGATACGTTTCATATCTTTATTATCGACAGCAGAGCTGTACTTCCTCTTCTTGTCTGAAGATCGCCTCTCGCAAGCTTCAAGGAGTGCCCTCTGTCTTCAGGACTTGGACATGAGGGCTCCACTGGCATTTTCTTTTCTTTTAAAAAAATATATTTTATTGATTTTTTTACAACAAGGAAGGGAGAGGGATAGAAAGAAACATCGTTGAGAGAGAAACATCGATCAGCTGCCTCCCGCACACCTCTTACTGGGGATGTGCCCGTAACCAAGGTACATGCCCTTGACCGGAATCGAACCCGGGACCCCTCAGTCCGCAGGCCGACGCTCTCTCCACTGAGCCAAGCTGGTTTCGGCTCCACTGGCATTTTCTCCACTCGGTTCCCCGGGCTCCCGGGGCCTCGATGGTATCTATCTGCCCAGCCTTTGTCTGCCAGGGCTGAGGCAGCTCCTTTGGGATCAGGAAAATGGAATTCATTTACTTTTTTCTAGAAAATGGAAACTTCTCTAAGGCGCTTCCTCTCTGAGCCAGGGGGCAGCGTGCTGGCGGGGAAAATGCGGGCGCGGACAAAGGGTTAAGCGTCCGAACAGCATTCGCAGAAGCGCAAAACAGAGCCGATCCAAAACACAGAGCGTGTCCTCCAAAACACGCCAGGCTCGCCCCTCGTAACGGGTCGCTGCAGACGCGCCAGACCCCGCAGCCAGCCAATCGCGTCCACATGGTGGGAGGACGCACCAGACCGCGCAGCGTCTGCGGCAATCTGATTCCAATTACGGGCAGATTGGGTGCGGGCCCACCGCGCGGGGATCGAATCAGCCAAACACAAGCCCTTTGAGAGCTGGGCTGGGCTGCGGGTGGGTGGATGCAGAGGACTGCCTGGGCCGGGGGAGGAGTGTGTGGTTTGGGGGACCTGGGGAGGGGGGGACGCCCGGACTCATCTTCCATGGGGGGAGGGAGGGGGTGGTGGTTATTCTGGAAGGGGAGCCTTTAGAGCAACAGCATGATGTTACTTTTGAAGCTGACACTCGCCTGATGCTCGCCCTTGCTCCTCGCATCCTCCCTGGCCCTGAGCAGGCTTGTCCCTGAAAGACGACGCTGCCGCCCTAGCGGGTGTGGCTCAGTGGATAGAGCGTCAGTCCGCAGACTGAAAGGTCCCGGTTTCCATTCCGGTCAAGGGCATGTACCTCGGTTGCAGGATCCCCGTTGTGTGCAGGAGACAGCCAATCGATGCGTCTCTCGCACATCGATATTTCTCCCTCTCCCTTCCACTGTCTCTAGAAAATCAATGGAAAGTTATCCTCAGGGGAGGATTAGTAAAACAAAACAAAAAAAGAGGGGAGCCTAAACCGGTGTGGCTCAGTGGATAGAGCATCGGCCTTTGGACTGAAGGGTCCCAGGTTCGATTCCGGTCCAGGGCATGCACCTTGGCTGCAGGCACATCTGAGGTGGAGGTGTGCAGGAGGCAACTGATGGGTGTTTCTCTCTCATCGATGTTTCTGGCTCTCTATCCCTCTCTCTTTCTCTCTGTAAAAAAAAAAAAAAAAAAAAATCAATAAAAAAATATATTTTTTTTTTAAAAAAGAGGGGATTGCTCTCGGGGACGAGGCCCAGTTCGGGTTGGAAGGCTGGGGGTTGCCAGGGTGACGGATCATTTTGAAGCTCTTCTTTCTCACCAGACCTCATTGGTCTGTGCTCCTCGTTTCCCGGGAGTCACTTTGACAGAATGCCTTCCAAAGTGCGCTGCCTGCTTCACTCCAGAAAGAAACGGGGTGCGCTTCCGCCTCCGTGGGCCCCTGGCCGGCGTGCTTTCTCCATGTCCACAGCAAGGCTTCCGTTCCCTCCTCGCGTCCCAGACCGCTTTCCTCACCGAGCATCCCTCGGGGAAGCACCGGAGTTCCAGCTCCCTCTTGGGTGAAGTGACTGTGTGCCCCCCGGAGCCCGCTGGTCGGAGGGTTGCCCGCAGGCGTCAGGACGGACCCCTGGCCAGGGGGCAGGCCCTGCGAGCAGGCTGCTGTGGCCCCCCAGGGCCCCCGTCCTAAGGAGCTGCCATGGCACCCGGTGTCTGGAGCCTGTCCCGGGATGGCATCAGGTCATCTCAAGGACCAAGCAAACCCTCATGGGGCCTTGGCGGGGGGAGGGAGGGCCTGGGACTGAACTAAAGGGAAGGCTGCCGGGTGGATAGGCATGGAGGGTTCTCCCCGAGGGATCATGGAAAAGGGGGCGGAGTGACTGGGGTCCCCCAGGTCATGGGGGTTGGGGGGGAGCTGCAGGATGCCAGTTGGTGGGGAAGAAACACACTCCTGCCTCCCTGGCTGTGGCTGCCTGAGCAGCAGCCATTTGGGCCTGCTCCTCAGCCCCTGGGCCACCGGGGGGCCGCCTCGGCGGGGGTGTCTGTCCAGGCCGGTCTGTCTCTTTGTCTGTCCACGCCAGTCTGTCGCTTTGTGACGGTCAGTGGCTATTCCCCGCACAGACACCACTCTGCAGAGATGCGTAGACACTTTGGCTTTTTGGCCCCATGATTTTCTTGGGAAAGGCACCAGTTTTAACCCCGAGGGAGTTCTGGGCTAGTTAATTAACTTTGTTAACTTCATTACCTCCTCTGGGGGCCTGGCTCTTCCCTGCTTTAGTTTCTCATCCAGCTGTGCCCCAAGCCTCCTTAAAACACAGGCTGCCCTCGCTCCATGCAGCTGAAAGCACAGACATTTACAGAAATGACTGCCGTACATTGGGAGAATGTACAGTTGTTTACAGAAATGATTGCCGTACAGTGGGAGAATGTACAGACGTTTACAGAAATGACTGCCGTACAGTGGGAGAATGTACAGTCATTTACAGAAATGACTGCTGTACAGTGGGAGAATGTACAGACATTTACAGAAATGACTGCCGTACAGTGGGAGAATGTACAGTCATTTACAGAAATGATTGCCGTACAGTGGGAGAATGTACAGACATTTACAGAAATGACTGCCGTACAGTGGGAGAATGTACAGACATTTACAGAAATGACTGCTGTACAGTGGGAGAATGTACAGTCGTTTACAGAAATGACTGCTGTACAGTGGGAGAATTTACAGACGTTTACAGAAATGACTGCCGTACAGTGGGAGAATGTACAGACATTTACAGAAATGACTGCCGTACAGTGGGAGAATGTACAGTCATTTACAGAAATGACTGCCGTACAGTGGGAGAATGTACAGTCATTTACAGAAATGACTGCCGTACAGTGGGAGAATGTACAGTCATTTACAGAAATGACTGCTGTACAGTGGGAGAATGTACAGTCATTTACAGAAATGACGGCTGTACAGTGGGAGAATGTACAGACATTTACAGAAATGACTGCTGTACAGTGGGAGAATGTACAGTCATTTACAGAAATGACTGCCGTACAGTGGGAGAATGTACAGACGTTTACAGAAATGACTGCCGTACAGTGGGAGAATGTACAGACGTTTACAGAAATGACTGCCGTACAGTGGGAGAATGTACAGACGTTTACAGAAATGACTGCCGTACAGTGGGAGAATGTACAGTCGTTTACAGAAATGACTGCCGTACAGTGGGAGAATGTACAGTCATTTACAGAAATGACTGCCGTACAGTGGGAGAATGTACAGACATTTACAGAAATGATTGCTGTACAGCCCTACCCGGTTTGGCTCAGTGGCTAGAGCGTCGGCCTGCGGACTGAAGGGTCCCGGGTTCGATTCCTGTCAGGGGCATGTACCTTGGTTGGGGGCACATCCCCAGTGGGGGGTGTGCAGGAGGCGGCTAATCAATGTTTCTAACTCTCTATCCCTCTCCCTTCCTCTCTGTAAAAATACAATATGTATATTTTTTTAAAAGAAATTGTTGTACAATGTAAGAATGTGATTCAGCAAATTTGCGCACCAAGAACGGGCAGCCCTAAACCAGGGGCAGATAACCATGCCAGGAGACGGAGGGAGGCCGGATGGAAGAGCAGGCACTCGGCAGGGTTCTGAAGGATGAACGGGGGCTCGCTGGGCAGACACAGCCAGGGCGCCCCAAACGCTGGCGATGAAGATACGCAGGCATCAAAGCCTGGCACAGTCTTGGTAGCAAAGAATCCAGGGTGGTTGGGGCACAGCAAAACTGGGCGCGGGGGGGATTGCCTGGCTATGAGACTGCTGCCCCAGGCGGGGCCACACTGCAGCCCCCACAGGCGTTGACGCCTCCGATCGCCTGCCAGGCGTCTGCACGGCGAGATCTGGGAGGGGTTTTACTTTCTTCGCTCTTCCCAATCTGCCGGGGTTCGAAGGGGGCCGAGTGGGGTTTCGCTGAACGTGGCCTGAACCATTCCAGGCCACGGGTGAGCAGAGTGGGCAAAAGACGGGTCGTGTGCCACAGTGCTGGGCTCGGCCCTCCTCCTGTGCGAATACAGAGCCAGCAACGGCTCTGAAACAGGCGTGATCTGAACTTCCCAGTGTCTGAGGAAGCCATTCTGGCTCTGATGTGATAGACCAGTGGTCGGCAAACTCATTAGTCAACGGAGCCAAACATCAATAGAACAATGCTTGAAATTTCTTTTGAGAGCCAAATTTTTTAAACTTAAACTTCTTCTAACGCCCCTTCTTCACAATAGACCCACCCAGGTTGTGGTATTTTGTGGAAGAGCCACACTCAAGGGGCCAGAGAGCCGCACGTGGCTCGAGAGCCGCGGTTTGCTGACCACGGTGATAGATGGACTGACTTGGAGGTCTGAAGGCTGGTTAGTAAGCCGCTGAACCGGCAGGCCTGAGAGGGTGGAGACTTGAGAGCTGATTATGAGGCAGAATAAGAATCCCGCCCCAACTTTTGGTGACCGGTGGAAGGGTGGGGTGGGGATCAAAGATTACTGTTGACTGGAGTGAAACTCAATCTGACTTTCGCAGATTTAGGGTCATCCTTAAAGATTAAGAGGGAAAGAGGTCCCAAGACTTGGGCACTGAATATAACTGGCTAATGGATGCTGGCCTAGAATCGTAGTGGATGTAAGCGTGAACTAGCCGGTCGGATTTACACGGGTCTGTGATAAAAGGAACTGATTTATGTAGAATACTAGAGGGCAGGTGGTGTCTCTCTGCCCAGCCTGCACCCTCTCCAATCTGGGACCCCTCAAGGGATGTCCGACTGCCTGTCTGGGCCCGATTCCGGTAGGATTGAGCCTAAATGGGCATTCAGACATCCCTCTCACAATCCAGGACTGCTGGCTCCAACTGCTCGCCTGCCTGCCTTCCAGATTGCCCTTAACCGTTTCTGCCTGTGAGCCTGATCACCCCCTAACCACTCCCATGCCAGCCTGATTAATGTCTAACTGCTCCCCTGCCAGCCTGTTTGCCTCTAGCTGCCCTCCCCTGCAGGCTTGATTGCCCCCAACTGCCTCCCTTGCAGGCCTGGTCCCTCCCAACTGCCATCCCCTGCTGGCCATCTTGTGTCCACATAGATGCAGCCATCTCGTGTGTTGGCGTGGCGGTCAGTCTGCGTGTTCCTCTTCTATCAGATAGGCTGCAGCACACACTGCTCTGATGGCAGACAGAGTCCGCACGGACAAGAGCTATCCTGACGTTTCTGATGCAATTGGGCTGCCCCGCGGCCTCACAGGCTGTTCGCTGCGCACCTCCAGGGGCAGCGCTGGCAAGAGCAGTGTCCCCCCTACAGCTCCTGCGTGCCCCCCTCCCACTTCGGTCCAATATGGAATGGACTGTTCCTCGTAACGCCGATGAAGGGGGTTAGGGTGGGGATGCGATACTCTTGCGAGGTGAAGTCATGTGATGAGTCCCTCTACGGCCAGGTCCTTGGTGTTCGGTGCGTGTGCTGGGCAGGGGGTGTCTTTCCATGTCGAATGAGTGATTTTCTCCTTCCGAAGGACTGAGAGCTGACGCTCCGATATGCTCCAGCAGTGGTGGGAGGGGCCGGCTCTGGCTGCGGTGGTTTCAAAGCTTCCCCGGCTGAGGAAAGTGTGTTTCTCTCACATTGATGTTTCTCTCTTTCTCCCCCTCTCCCCTCTCCCTCCCCCCTTTCCCTGTCCCTCCCCCTCTCCCTGCCCTGGCCCCCTCCCCCTCCCCCTCTCCCTCCCTCCCCCGTCCCCGCCCCCTCCCCTCTCCCTCCCTCCTCTCCCTGTCCCTCCCCCTCCCCCTCCCCCTCTCCCTTCCCCCCGTCCCCGCCCCCTCCCCTCTCCCTCCCCCCTCCCCCTGCCCCTTCCCCTTTCCCCCTCCCTGCCCCTTCTCCCTCTCCCTCTCCCTCAGTCTTGTTCCAAGTGAGTGGGGTGTGGATTGAGCCATTAGAAGAAATGGACTCAGAGGAGCAGATGAGAAATCCATCCCTTATATTCTTTCACAACAAAATTTGGGAATTTTGCTTCCGTGCTTCAGGGGAGATGGGGTTCAACGTGTGACGGACCAGAAAGCTTGCTGGCTCCCAGCGGCGGCCCCCTGTGGCGGGGTCTCTAATCCCATCTGAGCATCTCTCACTGGCCGGAGGCTCAGCCCGGAGGGTGTGGAGGGGGCTCTGCACAACGCAACAGAGAAGAGCATCTTCTTGCGTCTTCCCCACCGGGGGGGGGGGGGGGGGGGGGGGGGGGGGGGGGGGGGGGGGGGGTTGCGGGAGGGAGAGGAGCCTGGTTGGTTCGGGCAGCACAGACCACGGGGTCCCCGACCACCTCCGGCCCCGGGCCTGGGGGCCCGGCTGCTAACCCGGGTCTGGAAGGGGCCTGGGCAGAGGGCGGGCCATGCACGGAGCCAGGGCTTCTCCCCGCCATCTGGCCGGTGGAAACGGTCGGCCGCTCCTCCGGGCGGCTTTTAAGTTAAAGAATGTCCGAACGGAAACGCTCGGCTTCCCACCCTCCCGGCTCTTTGGTGTGTTTGTTGTGGTTGGACGTTCTCCTGGTCCACGTGGCGGTGGCTGTCCCTCCTGCTTTGTGCTTCTGCCGAGCAGCCCCGTGTGCAGACGGACGGGAGGCCGGGACTCCCTGCAGGAAAGGGAGCGGCCGGACCGGGGCGCTGGGATCCTGTAGCCGGGACCCTGTCCTCTGGGGGTCCCCACTTCCCCTCGCCGCCTGCCGGAGCGGGGAAGGGCCTGCAGTGCCCGGGAGCCCAGCCCGGAGCCTGCAGGCAGGGGCACCCCTGGCCCTGGTGCCTGTGGGGGAGTCACCTGGGGTTCATCTGGACTGTTCCTGTTTGGGGGGGAAATGTTGAGCTGCTCTGAACGTAATTAGAAGCTGAAAGCAAGACATGAAGCTGGGGGACGCGCGCCTCTGGGGTAACCACACATTTAAAGCTCTAGTTCCGAAGCCAAGGAAACCTTCTGTTGGCACCACAGACGCCTTCGCCTCCGGAACCGGTGGCATTCACTCTGCCTGAGACCACTGGGCGCCCAACAGCTGCGGCCCCGCAGCCTCTGGCGCAGCCCCCTCCCCCTGCCCCCTCCCCCTCCCCCTTCTCCCCTCTCCCCCTGCAGCAGGGGCAGGGAAGGTGGCCTTTAACTCTCAGTCTTCCCGTCCTGCTAGACCTGGAAATAACAATTGGCCATTGTTAGCTCTCTTTCAAAGAAATGATTTGTGAAATGTAAATCCCTTTAGTTTAAAGGGAAAAAGAAATCTACCGATACAGAAAGACACAGAGGTCCAGTGTAAGGCTTAGTGAATTCCTATGAGCAGCCATCTGAGCCCACCCCTCAATGGGCCTTCCTCCAATCAGACCTCTTCCCCCTCACGCCCCCTCTCTGTCCCCCTCCTCTGCACTTCCATAGTATTCTCTCATGTTTAATTACTAAGAGTTTTGAGAACACCAAGATGGCGGCATAGGCAAACACCTATTGTTCTGCCCCGCGCAACTATTTAAGAACTACAACATAACAGCAGAACAGACAAGCACCCAGAATTGCCAGAAAGCTGGCTGAATGTAAACTCCACTAATAGGAGCAAAGGTGGGACGCTGAGACTCAGGAGCGGCGGGAGCGCAGTCTTTCAGAGGAAAAAGGTTAGGAGCCGCTCTGGTCGCGCGTGCGGGCTGGGGCTGGAGCAGGGACCGGCCGGATTTCGCCCACGAGGAAGGGCGGAGGCGTCCCACTGCCCAGATTTCCCGAGCCGGGCGAGGTCCGAGATCCAGGGTAGGAGAGGTCCCCCTGCACAGATTACCCGGAACTGGGCGCGGTCCGAGGTCTGGGGGACGCACCCTGGAAGCGGGGCGCGGTGCGCAAACCCGCGACTTGTCCCCTGGAAACTTGGTTCCGGAAACCATTTATTTTACAGCCCTGGGCTGGACTTTTGGTGTGCAGGCACATTTGGGGAAAGGCAGAGTTGTCTGGCAAGGGGAAGAGACTAGCGGCTTTTTCTTGGAGGAGTCTGCAGCCATCCCCATCCTACAGAGACCCGCGCGCGTGAGCGCATAGGACCCAGCTGCCGCCGCAACCGCTGCCCCTGCACGCAGCCCAGAGACTCCGCCCATCCAATCTGAACACAGTCTCCCTTCACAGCCAATTGGCCTGGAGGTCAAACCCTCCTAGGGCTAACAACAAAAACCTGGGTTTAAATTCAAAAACACTGAATACAACCCATAAAGGATTGCAGTAAGAGCACCCACCTCAGGTAACCGGGGAGACTGAGCCACTGTCCCTTTGACGATATCCACCACATAAAGCAACCACCATGCAGAGATATGGAAAGAAATCAGGTGTGAAAGAAATGGAGGAGAAAAGACGACAAGACATTGAGTTCAAAACCACGGTTACAAGGCTTTTCAAGAGGCTCCTACAAAAGGCCGATCAAATTAATGAGAATTACCAGGAAATAAACAAGACCAACCAGCAAATGAATGAGAATTACAAGGAGATGAATGATACTTACAAGCAAATGAATGAGACCCTCAGGGAAATGTACAAGACCTCTGAGGATATGAACCAGAGCCTCACAGATAAAAAAAAGGACCAACTAGAAATCAAGCATACACAGACTGAAATAAAAAATATTACACAAAGTCCTAAAAGCAGTCCAGAGGGCCACAAGAACCAAGTCAAAGATTTGAAATACAAAGAACCAAAATCCACTCAGCTGGAAAAGCAAGAAACAAAAAGAATTCAGATAATTGAAGATAGCGTAAGGGGCCTCTGGGACAACCTCAAGCATGCCAACATCCGAATTATTGGGGTGCCAGAAAAAGAGAGAGAGCAAGTTAATGAAAACCTACTTGAAGAAATAGTGACTGAAAACTTTCCCCACCTGGTGAAAGAAACTGACTTAAAAGCCCAAGAAGTACACAGAACCCCAAAATATAGGAATCTAAAGAGGACCACACCAAGACATATCATAATTAAAATGCCAAGAGCAAAAGATAAAGAGAGAATATTAAAAGCAGCAAGAGAAAAACAGTTGGTTACCTACAGGGGAGCACCCATCCGATTGTCAGCGGATTTCTCAACAGAAACGATGCAGGCCAGACGCGAGTGGCAAGAAATATTCAAAATAATGAAGAGCAAGAATCTACAACCAAGATTACTCTATCCAGCAAAGCTATCATTCAGAATCGAGGATCAGATAAAGTGCTTCGCAGATAAGAAAAAGCTAAAGGAGTTCATCACCACCAAACCAGTATTATATGAAATGCTGAAAGATATTCTTTAAGAAGAGGAAGAAGAAAAAGGTAAAAATATAAATTATGAACAACAAATACACATCTATCAACAAATGATCATAAAAATCAAGTGAACTGATAGGCTGATGAACAAGATAAACGGGTGACTATAACAGAAACATGGACATAGAGAGGGAATGGACTGACAATTCTTGGGGAGAAAAGGGTTGTGGGAAGTGCAGCAAGAGATTGGACAAAAATCTTGCAACAATGGGAGAGGACATTGGGGAGGGGGAGGGGAGGGCGGAGGGTGGGATAGGTACAGGGGGGAGGGAAGATATAGGGGGATAAAAAAGGGGAAACAATGTAATTAATAAACTGAACAATAATAAAAAAAAATAAAATAAAATAATAAAATAAAAAAAAAATAATTACTAAGAGTTTTATCACCTAATTGTGTCTCTAGATTATTTAAACATATTTAATCTCTCAAGGCTTTTAACAACTGTAGATACTTCCTCTACCCTTTCATAATTGATCTATTGAACAACCTTTAGGTAGAACTGGAATTATTATTTTTTAAATATATTTTATTGACTTTTTTACAGAGAGGAAGGGAGAGGGATAGAAAGTCAGAAACATTGATGAGAGAGAAACATCCATCAGCTCTACCCTTTCATAATTGATCTATTGAACAACCTTTAGGTAGAACTGGAATAATTATTTTTAAATATATTTTATTGACTTTTTTACAGAGAGGAAGGGAGAGGGATAGAAAGTCAGAAACATTGATGAGAGAGAAACATCCATCAGCTGCCTCTTGCACACTCCCCACTGGGGATGTGCCCGCAGCCAATGCCCTTGACCGGAATCGAACCTGGGGAGATCGCAGGCCGACGCTGCATCCACTGAGCCAAACTGGCTAGGGCAGAACTAGAATCATTTAAATTCTACCAGCAACACACTCACTATACTTAATTTTTCCTGTTAACTATGATTTTGAGACTTTTTCCCCCTAAAAACAAACAAAAATAACGCCAAATTTTCATTGAAGCCTGGTAAAACCTAAAAATAGACAGCGTTGAAAAGGCTAAGCAAAAGAAACATCTTTTGAATCTAGCCTGGCAATAGAAGAGACTGTCGTTTTGCTGATGTTCAGTGGTAGCTTTTCATTCTATGATACCATTAAGATCTTGTGATGTATGTGCTGGTAACAGGTATATGTATATGTATATGTATATGTATATGTATATGTATATGTATATGATCATTATATTACATTTGATTATCTGTGTTCTGGAAAAAGAATAGAAAGTATCTATGGCTCTTTAAGAAAAACCAAACTGCCTGACCAGGGTTACTCAGGTGTCTACAGCTTTGCTTCCTGGTTTGGACACGTGCCTGGGTTGCAGGCAAAATCCCCAGTAAGGGGCATGCAGAAGGCAGCCAGTCAGTCTTTCTCTCACATTGATGTTCCTCTCTCTCTCTCTCTCTCTCTCTCTCTCTCTCTCTCCCCCCCTTCCTTCTTCTCTCTGAAATCGATAAAAACAGTTAAAAAAGAAGAAAACCCACAGCCACCTTCACAAGCCAGCTGGGAAGTGAAAATGCAGAGGTTCTGTCGTCCCAGGGTCTGGGGTTCAGTGCCGGTTCCACCACTGTCTGATGCTGAGCCCATCGCCAGCTGCTCCCCTGGTGCTGCTTCTGGACGGTGAACAGCCCCTGCTTCGCATCACATGGACGGATTTGAATCCTGACTGAGAAAAGGTCTCCACGCGGCAGGCTGGCAGATGGCCACAATCTATCCGGTAAGCATGGCATCTAGAATCTGTCTGAAGGAAGTTTTGCGAACAGGACAGAACATGTCATCACAATTTTATCCTGGTCAGGGACATCGCAGCAGCCTGCCATCCCAAAGGAGGTGCTGCTCTCAAGGTGAAGGTCGCTTAAAGGGCCCAGGTCTGGCTTCCTGCGGCTTGGCTTCCAGACCCCACAGCCCCGTCTGCACTCTCACCAGTGGGATGGTGGGGATTCCTTCAGGCCTACCTGGTCTTTGTAGACCTAGCTGGCACTTGTTGCCCTAGCCGGTGCTTGTAGACCTAACTAGCCAGCACTTGTAGACCTAGCAGGTGCTTGTAGACCTAATTAACCTACTCTTGTAGATCTAGCCAGTGCTTGTAGACCCAACTAGTCAGCACTTGTAGACCTAGCAGGTGCTTGTAGACCTAACTAGCCAGCACTTGTAGACCTAGCCAGTGATTGTAGACCTAACTAACCAGCACTTGTAGACCTAGCCAGTGATTGTAGACCTAACTAGCCAGCACTTGTAGCCCTAGCCAGTGCTTGTAGATCTAACTAGCCAGCACTTGTAGACCTAGCAGGTGCTTAGAGACCTAACTAGCCAGCACTTGTAGCCCTCGCCAGTGCTTGTAGACCTAACTAGCCGGCATTTGTAGACCTAGCAGGTGCTTGTAGACCTAACTAGCCAGCACTTGTAGACCTAGTCAATGCTTGCAGATCTGCCAGCACCTCCCACAATTCTAGCCAGCAGGGCTTGACTTGGGTTCCATCTTCTGGAGGTTTGATGCCCTCCTCTGGAGCCTGGCTCCACTGTGCAGACACAGGACCGGCATCCTTGGCCTCCCGTGCTCCATGGGTGCCCACACTCTTTCCCAGCTTACAGAAGCGACCCCCACTGCTTCCTTCTCTGGTCCCTGACATGTCACACCCGTCCTTCTCAAGCTCTTCTTAGCTGTGAGCACTGGCTGTAGGCATCTCATCGTTAAGGGACCTCTTGCTGGTGAGAAAAGAGGATGGTTTCACTCCGGAGCTCGGTGCTGGTGACGGTCGGACACTCACTCCTCTTTGCTCTCTTCATCTCGTATCCACGTCTAACGGAGCACGTGTCACTTTGTTCCATAACGCGAGAGCTTCCACACTCTTCCAACCAGGACCTACCAGAGAAGATACCCTTCCCACCGCAAACCAGTGCACAGGACGCGTGTAGGACTGACATAGGCGCGGTGCCCTTCCCACGGGAATTTCCCGGGCTTGACGGCATGCGCCCTGCTGTTTTCCATCCATGCCCTTCTCTGCTACTCTCTTGGTTCATTCATTGACTTTTTCATGCTACTTAAGACTCAGGAAATTAATGTCATGACCTTCTATGGAGTCACAAGCTGCTGTTTGAACAACACAGCACTAACGGGTGTGCCTGACTCCCCCCCCACCCCCAACCTCTGGCTGGACTGTGGTCTCACGGTGGGCAGGAAGCCAAGCGTGTCCATTTCTCCAGAGTGTGCTTCGCGCTCCCTGCTGCCTGCTTGTGGCCGCCGCTCACATGACCGTGAGTGGAACGGAGGAACTCGGCCAGCTCTCGTGCCCATGCTCACCCTGGGAGCGGCTGAGAGAACAGAACGAGGACATATGTTTGAAGTGGAGAACACCGGCCTCGCACTGGCGCATGCTCAGGGAACACACGTTTCTTGGGTTTCCCGAGGCCTGGCTGTCCCTCTAATTGACCATCTGCCGGCTCTGCAGTTTTTTTTGTTTTTTTTCCAGCGTAATGAGTGGTTTGAACTCCATCAGCTGAAGGCCTCAGCCAGGCTGGCACCTTCAGACTTTGCAAGATGCCAGGCGCCAGGGACAGCTTGCCCCTCGGGGACAGGCTGGGCAGGGGCGGGACCTGGGGAGAGTCCTCTGTCATCTCCTGGAGGGACTCACCTGCCATGATGAGCAGGGACTTGAGCTGATTATGAGACTTTCTTTGCAAAAATGAAAATGGCTCCCACATTTTAAAAGATTACGGGATACGTTTGAAGTCAACAGGAACCGTAAGCGTTGCGGCAATCACCGGTCTTGGGGAAAGCTCTTATTTCAGAAAGAGCCCTGGTTGGAGGACTTGTGGTTCCCCAGCGACTGGCTGAGCGATGGTGGGCTCTCCCGAACTCATTTTTTAAAAATCTGTGAACCTCCCGCCCCTCCCCAAACCCCTGGACCACAGGAGGCACTCCCGAGCCTTCTACTGAACACCCACCCGAGACCACGAGCCGCAGAGGCTCACCTGCACTGGAGACGCGTCTCAGCTGCCAGCCTGAGTCACACGAGCCCCTTCAGCCTTTTCCCCGTGTGCCCATTGCTGGCGACGGGCACACAGTCAGGATGGGGGGGGGGGCGGGGAGGGAATAGGCCTCATCGGGCGGCTTTGGCGTGAACCGCGGCAGGAGGCAGGAGTTTGCTCTGATTTGTAGCTATCTTCTCGGTGAAATCCGAGCTATTGGTTTAACGAGGTGTGACTTGGCGGTTCCCTGGGGAGTAATGTAACCCGTGTTTTCTTCTTCTAGGACCGAATGACACGGGAGAAGGGATCCCCGGGTCCAGCTCCGGAAGCCTCTGCCCGCCGCCGCCGCCGGGATTGGGTTTCAGGTCAGTAACTCCGCTTGGTGCCCGCACATCCTCACCGGCGCTTCCCCAGCCGTCCTGGTTAGTAGGGGGAGGGAGCCGTCCTGGTTGGCAGGGGGAGGGAGCCGTCCTGGTTAGTAGGGGGGAGGGAGCCGTCCTGGTTAGTAGGGGGGAGGGAGCCGCTCTGGTTGGCAGGGGGAGGGAGTCACTCTGGTTAGTAGGGGAGGGAGTCGCTCTGGTTGGCAGGGGGAGGGAGTCACTCTGGTTGGCAGGGGGAGGGAGCCACTCTGGTTAGTAGGGGAGGGAGTCGCTCTGGTTGGCAGGGGGAGGGAGCCACTCGCCCTGTAACTGTCTCGGTGTGTTGCGGCCCCTGGGAGTTGGTGGTGGGGAGGTGATCAGTGCAGCTTGCAGCCCGGGGCAGAGAAGCTTCCCTCTGCTCCTGGCCCAGCCTCTGCGAGCGCCTGATGGACAGGGAACCAGGGAACGTGTGTCCGCTGCAAAGGCTAAGATCCTGCCACAGAACACAAAAAGGACTCCCCTCCCTTTCTGTTTGCAAGGGGAACACACACTCAGGGGCCCCCAAGCCGGCCGTCACCGGGGCTGCGTTCTGGAAAAGACGGCAGCCCCGAAGGTCTTCCCCCCCCCACCCCGTTCCCCAGGGCTCATCTCCTGCTCATCACTCTAACTCCTGGCCCGGGGCCACAGCCTGCCGGGTCCTGCCAGGTTCCAGGTAAAAGAGGATGAATGTCCCTCTGTGTCTCGCCCCTGGGATTGCTCCCCCTTCACCTCCAGCTCCCATCTCCCTCCTGCGACCCTTCCCACCCCCTCGTCAGCCTCACCTCCTGCCTGTCCCTCTCCCTGGACCCCCTCGATCTCTGGGGGCCTGTCAGGCTTGGCTCTTCTGCTCTTCGTCTGGCACGATTTCTCAGCCCCTTCCGCCCTCTCTGCTCTCCCGCCTTGTTTCAGCCCCGCCAGGCAGCCCTCTGCGACCCTCTGCTCCGGGCTGCGGCTCCCCCGTGTGCCCGTGGTCTCTGCAGAGACCTCTGTCTGTCCCTCACTCGCCGTGTCTTGCCCGTGTCACATCTCCACTTTCGCCTCCCTCCCGCGGGCCTGGCACCGTGGTCAGCCAGCACAGTGGGCGGGGCACAGACCTGGGAGCCTGACTCTCTGGGTTCACGTCCCGGCTCTGTCTCTCACAGACTGTGTGACCTTGGACCCCGCCCCTCTTCCCTTTCCTCTTGTATGATGTGGAGGCGACCAAACTACCCACATTGCAGGGGGCCGTGTGTGTTCAGTTAAAATGTATGAAACACTACTGACCATGCCAGGCATGAGGTAAGAGCTAAGGGTTGTCTGCTTTTAGTGCTCCTCTATGTGTGTGTGTGTGTGGGGGGGGGGGGGGAGGGGCGGTCCTTCTTTCCACATCCAGCATGGAGAGAGAGAGGGTCCAGTTTCTGAGTAGAGGAGCTGGGAATTGAGAAATGAAAGAATAGAGGATACAGAAATAGCAATAAAAAGCTGGGGCTGGGTGGAATCTCGGTTCTCTCTGATGGAGAGACAGGAATCCAAATCCAACAGCAGTGTGTTTGTTTATACCAAAATAAAAAGAAGTTTCACATGAAAAAACTTAAGATCAAGGGAGCTTAAGCCCAGCCCCTACTCATTCCTTCATTCCCAGGGCTCGGCTGAATCTACATTTCAAGACCCTCTCTCCCTGACACCTTAAGTAAGTTAAGAGTCAGCACTGAGAACGCATCCAGCCTTCTTGGTGGATGCGTTTCCAAGATGTGGCTCTGCCTGGCGCCTCGGATTCAGCTGACAATGATTTAAAGAATGCTCCGGTGTCTTCCCTGAGGGCCCTCTACAATCTCACTAGAGGTGAAGTTCAAGGAGACTGTGTCTTTTGCCCTTGAAGATCAGAGATATGAAAATTACAACAATGATTGTAAATAATGGCGATTTCCTGCAAAGTTTGGAACATTTGCTAAAGGAAGCTGAGTGCAAACATAATATGCCATGAGGTCTTATGGGTTTCTGCAGCCATGCTTGATGGAATAGAATTGGCAGGCCAGCAGGACATCACCGCTATTTTGATCCCGCATGCATCTAAACCCAGAGGCCTGCCAGAGGCTTCCAAAGCTCTGTCTGCGTCGTAGGTTTCTTTAAGGCCAGTCCTAGTCTGTTCTCGCTGCTGTAACAAAAATAGCATAAACCAAGTGGCGTGTAAAGAGCAAAGGTATTTCTCATAGTCGTGGAGGCTGAGAAGTCCAAGATCATGGCACCGGCGGAGTCAGTGTCTGCTGAAGCCACTCATAAGATGGCACCTTCTTGCTGGGGTCTCACCTGGTGGAAGAGGCAAGGGTGCTTCCGGTCAAGGGCGTGTGCCTTGGCTGCGGGCACATCCTCAGTGGGGGGTGTGCAGGAGGCAGCTGATCAATGTTTCTCTCTCATTGATGTTTCTGACTTTCTATCCCTCTCCCTCTCTGTAAAAAAATCAATAAAATATATTTTTAAAAAAAGAAAAAGAAAAGAAAAGCTGCCATGTCCTTCCTCAGCCTCTGAGGCTGCCACCCCACTGCCCAGCCCCCCAACCCCGTCTGCAGGAAGCTGGGCCTCGTTCCCTTGATTCCTGGGCAGATCCTGGGCTAGACACTGTCCCCCCAACCCCAACAAGCAGATTGGGGGTGCCTCCAGGATGTCTATTCTGTCCTCTTAGTGATACATGTCCTCTTTGCAGAGCAGCCAACTCAAGGGTGACTTCTAGATTCGAATCCCCACCCTGCCTCCTCTTCTGCCTAATTGTCATCTGGATGTTTCAGTGACCACTTCAAGTTCAGTGGAGCCACATCAAATCATTCCATGTAATGTTTTGAGTAGGAAAAAACATAACTACTTTCCCCCAAAAACAGGTTGATCTGAGAAGGGTATGCCTCCTTTTCACTAATTTTGGAGGTGACACTTCAAACTTCTTGTTATTGGTAAATATCCCATTGATCTTTTAAAAAAAACTATGTTTTATTGATTTTTAGAGAGAGAGGAAGAGAGAGAGAGAGAGAGAGAGAGAGACACCGATGAGGGAGAAACATCGATTGGCTGCGTCCTGCAGCCAGGATTGAGCCTGTAACACAGGCTTGTGTCCTGACCAGGAATCGAACCAGCGACCTTCTGGTTCCTGGGCCAACACTCAGCCGCTGAGCCACTCCTCCAGGACCCGTTTAGTTTTCACGTGAACACTGACCTGAAGGCCTGGTGACCACGGAATGGCCTTGCAGAGTGGGCTGTCTGGTTTCAGGCGAAGTCCGATGCAGCCAGTCCCTCACTTTGTGGAATCTCCCAGGCGCACCCCTGGCCCGGCCTCCCCGAGACTCTGTGGTGCTTGGACAAGAAGGAAAATTCTCTGTGCCCTTGAAGCTTTCCTTTTGGTTGGTTTCTCCTCTTTCACTTCCTCCTCGTGTTAATGGCAGCCCATGGGTCCAAGGTAAACCATTTCCCCAAACATGTTGATGTTTTATTGCCGGGTGATGAGGAGCAGCCTCCTCGTTTGCCCTGTAAAGTTCTAGAAGGTAAACATCTGAGCACACAGTTTCACGGGCGTCAAGCTCCCCCTGTGGGCACGCGTGCCTTGTGTTACCTCTTTGAACTCCGAGGCAGGTTTCAGGGGGTGCGCCCATGGACAGTGCCGTGGCCTCGGCCTGTGCCGTCCTCCTGACCTAAACGTCCGGGCCGGGCAGAGGAAGCCAGCGCCAGCCTCGCCTCCCTGACAGACAGCCCGCCTCACCCACCCGCACACACACACACCGCTTGTGCACACAGACACGCACACGCTTGCCTGCCGACACCCCCCCCCCCCCAGTACACGCATACAGACTTTCTTTTTTTAATATGTATTTTGTTGATTTCACAGAGGGAGAGAGAAAGAGAAACATCAATGATGAGAGGGAATCATTGACCAACTGCCTCCTGCAGGCCCCCTACTGGGGATCGAGCCCACAACCCGGGCATGTGCCCTTGGCTGGAATCGAACCCGGGACCCTTCAATTCTCAGGCCAATGCTCTATCCATTGAGCCAGACCGGCTAGGGCCACACATATATTCTTTTAAAAAAATATATTTTAGCCGAGACCGGTTTGGCTCAGTGGATAGAGCGTCGGCCTGCGGACTGAAGGGTCCCGGGTTCGATTCCGGTCAGGGGCATGTACCTTGGCTGCGGACACATCCCCAGTAGGGGGTGTGCAAGAGGCAGCTGATCGATGTCTCTCTCTCATCGATGTTTCTGACTCTCTATCCCTCTCCCTTCTGCTCTGTAAAAAATCAATAAAATATATTAAAATATATATATATATTTTATTGATTTTTTTTTTTTTTACAAAGAGGGAAGGAGAGGGATAGAGAGCCAGAAACATTGATGAGAGAGAAACATCAATCAGCTGCCTCTGCACCCCTCTCCCCCCCCACCGGGGATGTGCCTGGAACCAAGGTACATGGCCCTGACCAGAATCGAACCCGGGACCCCTGAGTCCACAGGCCGACGCTCTATCCACGGAGCCAAACCTGCCAGGTCCACACACACATTCTTAACGGTTTGCGAAAGGCTTCCTCAGACACACGCTGGATGTCCATCGGGAGGCCCAGTGTGGGCAGGGACTGGACACCTTGAACCATTTCCAGGAGTTCCTCTGCTTTCCCTTTACCCGCCCGCCTCCCTCCCCTCCCTTGGCCAACACAGCTTCCACGGGGCCCTGTTTGTGCTGGCTCTCGGCTTCCTCCTGTCCTCGCCGCCTCCCGCAGGGCGCCAGCCTCAGGGTCCCTCCTGGGGGCGCGGCTGCGGCCTGTGTATCCAGCACCCTGTGCGGTGGCCGTCCTGAGCCATCCTCCCCTCCCTGGCCCTTCCTCTGTGACCAATGGCATTGGCCGCTCCCTAGGAGCTGGGCAGGCGAGAGCTGAGGCCCGCGCCCCATCGCCGCTCTGTTCGCCAGTGGTGCCCACCGGCTCGAGGAGTCCGCTGTGAGCTGAGTGGGGACCGATCTCGGCCTCAGAGTCCGTCGACCTAACTGGCGGTGGCCACTGAGCGACCGAGAGGCCGTGAACCAGACGACCCCGCAGGCAGGTCGGACCTGGTTTTCCGGAAGCAGAAAACGAGAGGCGCAGGCACCGAGGGTGACCGTGACTGAGATCGGGCCGCAGAAGCCGGAGGTGAGCCGCGGCTCAGAGGCAGAGGCGGTGAAGAGGACTCGGGGCGTTGTCTGCAGACAGGAGATGCCTTCGGCGTCTCGCTCCGTGATGCCGGGTGCCCGGCGGCTGGGGGGTGAGGCTGGCACCGATGCCCACGGGAATCCCACCCCCTCCTGCCATTGATTTCTACCCGGACCTGCTTCCGACCTTCGACCAGCACAGTGTGACGTTTGGGAGGAACTTCCCGACTTCTAATCAGCCCAGGGCCTTGAGATTTGAGTCTGTCCGGCTCTGCGGAACTAGACTGGCCTCTATCCTGGCACACACAGAACAGGAGCTGTCTGCGAGATCCGGATCGGGCCTGACACCTCATTCCCTCCCCACCTGCCCCGTCCCACCTCCCCACGTCCCCCGTCCCACCTCCCCCCGTCCCCCGTCCCACCTGCCCACCTGCCCTGTCCCACCTCCCCACCTGCCCCGTCCCACCTCCCCACCTGCCCCGTCCCACCTCCCCACCTGCCCCGTCCCACCTCCCCACCTGCCCCGTCCCACCTCCCCCCGTGCCCCTGTCCCACCTCCCCACCTGCCCCTGTCCCACCTCCCCACCTGCCCCGTCCCACCTCCCCACCTGCCCCTGTCCCACCTCCCCACCTGCCCTGTCCCACCTCCCCACCTGCCCCGTCCCACCTCCCCACCTACCCCGTCCCACCTGCCCCTGTCCCACCTCCCCACCTGCCCATCCCACCTCCCCACCTGCCCCCGTCCCACCTCCCCACCTGCCCCGTCCCACCTCCCCACCTGCCCCTGTCCCACCTCCCCCCATGCCCCTGTCCCACCTCCCCCGCCCGTCAGTGCCTGTCTCTGTTTAGCAGCTCAGTGGTTCTCAACCTTTCCAATGCCACAGCCCTTTATTTTTTTTAAAATATGTTTTATTGATTTTTTTACAGAGAGAAAGGGAGAGGGATAGAGAATCAGAAGCATCAATGGGAGAGAAACATCCATCAGCTGCCTCCTGCACACCCCCTACTGGGGATGTGCCCGCAACCAAGGTACATGCCCTTGACCGGAATCGAACCCGGGACCTTTCAGTCCATAGGCCAACGCTCTATCCACTGAGCCAAACGGGCTTCGGCTGCCGAGACCCTTTCATACAGCTCCTCATGTGGTGGTGACCCCCAACCATAAAACTGTTTCCGTGGCTGCTTCCTCACTGTCCTGTTGCTACTGTTGTGAATCGTCATGCAAATGTCTGTGGCGACCCACAGGCTGGGAACCGCTGGCTGGGCCGCCTGAGGCCACCGGAAAGCACAGACGTCTGCATTACGACTCGTGACAGTAGCAACATGGCGGTGAGGAAGCAGCCACGGAAGCAGTTTTGTGGCGGGGTCACCGCCACACGAGGGGCTGCGCTACAGGGCCGCGGCCTCAGGAAGGCTGACAGCCACCGGTCAGCCGGTCGTGGGGAATTCCTCTGGGGCCACCGTGCAGGGAGAGGCCTGCACGTCACACCCTCCCGCCCTCCGGTCCAGACTTGGACGCTGGCCTTTGGACAGCCGGAACCCAAACATCACCTGCTGCCTTCATTTCCTCTCCATTCCTCCCCGCTTAGCCTCCGACTGTCCCGATCACCCCCTCCACTGTTTAACAGGCTTCCGTGGGCTCCCGTGGACGTCCAAGAGGCATGTCTCAGGGTCATTCCTCTTGACCTCCCTGGTGGGGGCCCACCCCATCTTCCTCCCAAGTCTCTCTTCCCTTGACCTCTGTGGCCCTGAAACTCCCATGACCTTTCGCCTCTCTGGCAACCTCTGTTTCTTGTTTGGAGGACGTTCCACAATCCTCTGGGCTTGAGGCTCTCCCTCAGGAACAGATCTCCCTGTCCATCCCCCGGCTGAACGGCAGAGATCAGTCCCCTCCTTCCCGCCCTTTCCCCACACCCCGGGGATGGGCGGTGGTGGTGGTGGTGGTGGTAGGGGTGGAGAGAGGCCCGAACGTCTGCTTTTCCTCGGAAGTAGCTCCTAACACTCACAGCATCTCACTTCCGGCCCCTGGCGCCTGGAGCATCTTCCCCAAAACCTGTTTGACCCGGCACATTAACAGAGTAGGTTTACATTATTTCTTGTTTTTTTTTTTTTCAAAGTCTTTTAAAAAATTGAGATACAGCCAAAACCGGTTTGGCTCAGTGGATAGAGTGTCGGCCTGCGGACTGAAGGGTCCCAGGGTTCGATTCGGTCAAGGGCATGTACCTTGGTTGTGGGCACATCCCCAGTGGGGGGTGTGCAGGAGGCAGCTGATCGATGTTTCTCTCTCATCGATGTTTCTGACTTTCTATCCCTCTCCCTTCCTCTCTGTAAAAAGTCAATAAAATACACTTATAAAAAATTGAGATACAGATCATTAATTCAATTGGTGATTGTTTATGTATCACACACTGAGTGTGTCTGCTGGTGTTGTCACAGATGGGGGCCTACAGGACGGAAGTGTATTTCCTTCCCGTGCTGGAGGCCAGGAGTGCTAGGTCAGGGTGCTGTCAGGGGTGGCTCTGGGGGGCGCCCTCTGCCTGGCCTGTAGGTGGCCGCCTTCTCACTGTGCCCTCGCCTGGCTCCTTCTCCATGCCCACGGAGGGGGAGAGAGGTGGTGGTGGAGATATGGGATTATAAGACGGGGAGAGGTATGCGTCTCTTCTTTTGATAAGGATAACAGGTCTACCAAAACAAGGCCCACCCTTACCACCTGATTTATTTTAAAAAATATATATTTTATTGATTTTTTTTACAGCCAGGAAGGGAGAGGGATAGAAAGTCAGAAACATCGATGGGAGAGAAACATCGATCAGCTGCCTCTTGCACACCCCCTACTGGGGATGTGCCCGCAGCCAAGGTACATGCCCTTGACCGGAATCGAACCTGGGACCTTTCAGTCCACAGATGGACACTATTCACTGAACCAAACCGGTTTCGGCCTTACCACCTGATTTAACCTTTATCATATCCATAGGCTTCTCCTCTTCAAATGCGGTCACATTAAGGGTTAGAACTTCACCTGTAACTTGGGCACATGGCCACCCGCTGCTCAGTGTTACTTATACGCCGATGGGTGGCATCTTATCATTGCGGCCGGATTACAATCCCCGAAAGCTCGCAGCCAGCTTTCCTCGTCCCTTTATACCCGGCTCTGAGCACAGGCTCCGCACCTGCCGGCGCCGCTTCCCCGTCCTCTCTCCCGGCCCGCTCGGCCGTGCGGCTGCCAGAGACCCAGGGAGGCCTGCGCGGACCTGGGGCCGAGTGCGGGGCAGGCAGCCTGCACGCTCAGCTCCTCACCCCACAACGGCTCAGCTCACACACGTGGTGATGCCCCGAAGTGGGTAATGTCTTCTCCCCAAGGTTTAACAGGAGCAAAGTTGGCCGCTGATTGGAAAGGACGCTTTTGGCTGCCAACTCGGGTCACCTTAAATCTGGTTCTCAACCTTCCTAACGCCCGACCCTCTAGTGCAGCTCCTCATGTGGCGGTGACCCCCGACCATGAAATTATTTCCGTGGCTACTTCATCACTGTACTTTGCTACTGTTATGAATCGTCATGTAAATACCTGTGTTTTCCGATGGTTTTAGGCGACTCTGCTGGCCGTTCTCAACCTGTGGGTTGAGATATTTACATCATGTTTCATTCACAGATATTTACATCATGTTTCATTAACAGATGTTTATTTACATTACGATTCATTAACAGATGTTTATTTACATTACGATTCATTAACAGATATTTATTTACATTACGATTCATTAACAGATATTTACATTATGACTCATGAACAGATATTTACATTACGATTCATAACAGTAGCAAAATTTACAGTTATGAAGCAGCAACGGGAAAAATTTTATGCTTGGGGGTTGGCACAACATGAGGAGCTGTATTAAAGGGTCGAGGCATTAGGAAGGTTGAGAACCACTGCCTTAAATGAAGGCGATGGATGCGACATTTGTCAGCAGAGCATCCCTCTCCTTAGCACACAGTGGGGCTGCAGGGCGGGCACTCGAATCGCTCTGACGACAATTTCCCGGACCGCACGGGACGGGGCCCCTCGGAGGTCAGCGCGCCAACTCCCAGGCCGCAGAGCCGGGATCCGAGGAGGACTCGGGTGAGCGACACTCAGGACAGAAAGGCTTTGGGACACCCACAGGGCAGCACGCTGCGGCTGTTTCCACGTCTGGAACTCCCCCGGGCACGCGACAGCAAGTGCTGGCTGGGAATCTGAGGACAGAGGCTGACGTGGGGATGCCCACTCCCTCCCTGGACTTGAACTTCAACCCCGTGGCTGGCAGGCGGCCAGCCAGCTATGGGTGCACCCGTGGCGAGCCCCCTTTCCAGACCTTTCTCTGAAACACACGCGTCTGTGCGGAACACGCAGGTGCAGACTGAGAGGTAACTTCTTAGTCCACTTTAGGAGAGGCTTGTCCGAGACACGGAATTGTCTAACATTTAACATATACATGTTCCTTATTTACTCAATAATGCTGGCAGGCTCCGTGGATGTCATCATTGTGTTCTGCGTCCAATGGGCATTTCTAGCCTGTATTTCAAGGGGACAGTGGCTCAGGGCCCGGACCAAGGTCACCTTGCAGCCTCCTGGGTTACGCAGCGGCCAAGGACACGCCTGGCCCTGGTTGCAGGCTGCCCCCGGGGTGCGTCCGGCTGCCGGGGTAACCGCAGCTCCCTGCCAGGGTCATAGTGTCGCCTTCTCTGTTTTTTCACCATAACGAGGGGCTGAGCTGGAGGGTGACAGACTTGAGGAAAGTACTGTCCCCAGAAATCTCTGCTAGTTGGCTGTTTCTTTGAGATTTTTAAAAATATATATATTTTATTGATTTTTTTACAGAGAGGAAGGGAGAGGGATAGAGAGTCAGAAACATCGATGAGTAAGAAACATGGATCAGCTGCCTCCTGCACACCCCCTCCTGGGGATGTGCCCGCAACTAAGGTGCATGCCCTTGACCGGAATCAAACCCGGGACCTTTCAGTCCAGAGGCCGACTCTCTATCCACTGAGCCACACCGGTTTCAGCTGAGATTTTTGATTCTTTTATTTTTACATGAGACAACAAGGGAGGCGGGGAGAGAGGCAGGAGGGAAGGAGGGAGGGAGGGAGGAAGGAAGGGGGGAACGAGGGAGAGGGAGAGAGGGAAGGTGAATGCGCCTGCCGTCAATCCCATCCCGTTAGTCCCGTGGAGTCGCCTCCAGGAGCAGAGTTTAGCTCAGGACACAGCCCCCCCCCCCCCCCCCCTCCACTGTGGCTGTTGGCAAGGCCCGCGGGACCGTTACCCCTGGCACAGGGCAGGGCACAGTGCCGGCCTCCACGCCTCCCCGAACTCCCGCTGGGGCCGCGTGGGGAGGCCACCGGCTGCCAAGGGAAGCATGTTCCCAGCCTGAGTCACCGGACAGAGCTCTGCTCCGCGGCCACCAGACAGGCGAGCGCAGAACACCAGTGCCCGCCGTGAGAGCAGGAGCAGTCCCCGCAGAGGCCGCGGGGCGCACAGGGCCGCCCTCACCCCATCCTGGGCCCTGCCTCCCCGGGGGGGGGGGGGGTGCCAGCGTCCGGTGCGTTGGCAAACCCGGGCATGTGCCCTGACCGGGAATCGAAATGTGACCTCCTGATTCATAGGTCAGTGCTCCACCAGGGAGCCAGGCCGGCCAGGCCCCCGAAGGGTTTGGCGTGGGGGGAGCTGAGCCACAGCCACACCTGTGGCGGCGCGGGGAGGCGGCCCCTGTCCACCAGCAGCACAAGCACTGGTCCCAGCAGGTGGCAGACATGTGAACTCGTAATTACTCCCTAAGACAAACTGCCAGGGTCCCAGAGGAGGAAAGCCTCCAGCTCTCAGCCTGCCGGCGCGGGGACCCCACGGGCCGCACCAGAGCCGACTCGGGCGCCTGGCTGGTTATGACTCAGCTTCCCTGTCTCTTCAGACCTCTCGGGGGCCGCCTGTGAGGGGGAAACTCTGACTGCTCCCTCCAGTGCCTTCTGACCGCATCGTAAATGGCTGGTTTCTTCCGATCCAGGAAGCTTCGCCCAAAGAAGCTGACGCCGGGCGGCGCACGCAGACGGGAGCCGGCCTGCAGGGAAGGCCAAGTGGCCTGGATGCTCACGCCTGCCTCGCACTTCCTTTCTTAAAAAATATATGTTACTGATTTTTCGCAGAGAGGAAGGGAGAGAGAGAGAAAGTTAGAAACTTCGATGAGAGAGAAACATCCGTCAGCTGCCTCCTGCACACCCCCTACTGGCGATGTGCCCACAGCCAAGGTACATGCCCTTGACCGGAATCGAACCTGGGACCTTTCCGTCCGCAGGCCGACGCTCTACCCACTGAGCAAAACCGGGTTCGGCCTGCCTCACGCTTCCCTAGAGCGATTCCGGAGCTCCACCATGCCAGGCTGGGCAGCGCGGTTTTCCAAAGCTGGCACAGGCCGGTTTATTTTTATATCGAAAGATCGCCTCCTGCAACAACCTTGAGAACTCTCCAGATTCCCTAGATATCGTAAACCACAGGGAGCCCCAGTTATAATTTTGGAAGATTTGCTGTTCAAACGGGAACGATGTTCACACAAGAAGGGCACGTGTCCCTGTCACCGGGCAATGTCTGCACACGTGCAGCTCTTCAGCACAAGCCCGTGGGGAGGATGTCCCCACGGACACGTGAGGAAGCGGAGGCCAGAGGAAGAGGAAAGAATTTGCCCTCAGTCCATAGCTACGAAGTCATGGAAGCAGGGTTTCAGCAGCTCCATTGGACTTCAAAGCTCCTGGTCTTTTAAAATACGTTTTTATTGATTTTTTAGAGGGAGAGGAAGGGGGAGAGAGAGAGAGAGAGAGAGAGAGAGAGAGAGAGAGGAGAAACACTGATCGACTGCCTCCTGCACACCTCCCATTGGGGATCGAGCCCACAGCCCGGGCATGTGCCCTGACAGGGAATCGAACCATGACCTCCTGGTTCATAGGTCAACACTCAAGCACTGAACCATGTGGGCCGGGCCCTGAAATGTATTTCAGTCCAGAGAGAAGAAGAAAAGGAAAGGAACCGGGAATGGGGGAGACTCCTGGATGAACAAAGTGTCCAAAAGAGACTAGAGCTGTAAACTGGAGGGCACCGAGGGGCTTTGGGGCTGAGATTCCCCGTCCCACTTCTGGCACGGGTTAGATTGTGTCGGAAAGATCCATGGCAGGCCTAATGCTGTCGCTGGGAATACGGCCTTATTTGGAGACAGGGTCTTTGCAGATGCAGCGAGTTCAGACGAGGTCATTAGGCAGGGCCTGGTTCCGTAGGACTGATGTCCTTATGAGAAGAGACACAGAGGCGGACACACAGAGAGAAGGCCATGTGGCCGCGGAGGCAGAGGTTGGAGCGATGCATCCACAAGCCACGGACTGCTGGCAACTCCTGGAAGCCGAGAGAACGGATAGAACATTCACTCCTACAGCCTGCACGGAGATCAGGCCCCCAACACTCTGATTTCAGACCTGCAGACCCCAGAACTATGGGACAGTGAATGTCTGTTGTGGAAAGTCATCTTGCTGTGTTCTCCCATTTGTTATGACGATCCCCAAAATGAACACAACTACTGACAAGAATGGGGCTGCTGGGCTAAGCTGCATTCAGTTATGGGAAAGGAAAGACAGCCCTAACCGGTTTGGCTCAGTGGATGGAGCGTCGGCCTGCAGACTCAAGGGCCCCGGGTTCGATTCTGATCAAGGGCATGTATCTTGGTTTCGAGCACATCCCCAGTAGGGAGTGTGCAGGAGGCAGCTGATGGATGTTTCTCTCTCATCGATGTTTCTAACTCTCTATCCCTCTCCCTTCCTCTCTGTAAAAAAAAAAAATCAATAAAATATATTTAAAGAAAAAGCTTGCAATCGTTTCTCAGCTTATGTAACCTCAGATTGTGCCTACTGCGTCCTTTACCAAACACTCACTCACTCCATCCCTACACAGTTCCATCAGGTCAATTGCACTGTTCCTATTTTACACACGAGGAAACTGAGGCACGGGGGGTTAGGTCGCATGGCCAGCGTACGAATTGGAGCCAGGATGTAGCCAGACATTCTGACTCCAGAGTAGGGGCTGTTAATTACTATCCTATGCTATGAGTGCACATCACACACACACACACACACACACGCACGCACACACATGCAATGCACACACACAGATGGGCTCACACACACTGTGTTTACATTCACTTCCCTGGAGAGAGAGAGAGAAAGAGAGAGAGAGAGAGAGAGGGAGAGAGAGAGAGGCTGATGCTCGGCGCTTTCAGACATCTCCTGTGTAACCACAGCTGGGCTGGTGGACGTGGGGGCCGGGACTGGGCCGGGACGGCTTTTGAATGGAGAGCCTCTGCACCAGGGAGCTGTTTTCTGGAGGCTGAGCTGGGGAGGGAAGGGCGGCACCTGCTGCGTCCGACCAGCTCCTGCTCACCCTCCGAGGGGACAGCAGCCAACGGGAGACAGCGAGGAGGATGATCAGTGCCAGCTCCCAGAGGAAAGAGCCAAAGGGACTTTATTTTTTTTTAATTATTTTTTTAAATACGCTTTATTGATTTCTTACAGAGAGGAAGGGAGAGGGATAGAGAGGCAGAAACATCGATGAGAGAGAAACATGAATCAGTCGCCTCCTGCACACCCCCCACTGGGGATGCGCCCACAACTAAGGTACATGCATGCCCTTGACCGGAATCGAACCTGCGACCCTTGAGTCTGAAGGCCGATGCTCTACCCACTGAGCCAAAGCGGTCAGGGCTAAAGGAACCCAGTTATGTTAAACGTGCTCACCAGTTGTGGAAAGTCATCTGAGGGAGAGCGGAAAGAAGACAGATTCCTGCCCTGGGGGCACGGCGTCCAGTCACCACCTCAGGCACGGGGCTTGCAAAGTGTGTGCTCAGCAAAGAGGAAGGCAGCTGCGCCCGCCTGGGGGGACTTGGCCACTCCTGGCCAGCAGGTGCCTGTGCGGCTCCAGGTCCTGGGCCAGCTCTGCCCCCACCCCACCCTGTGGCCCGCTGACTGCATTCCCATGTGACCAATAGTCACCACGGGACAGAAGCACAGACCCGGTTCCACCAGGCAGACAGGAGGAACTCGGCAGACACTGGCCACTTCTGCCAGGTCCTGAGGTGTGAGAGGTTCCCAGGAGTTTGCTGCCCCTGTTGGGGCAGAGCTGAAGGGCAGGTGGTGGAGAGGAGAGAGGTTTGCAAACTGCAGGAAGCCAAATGGTGTGGGAGGGAAGGTCAGGAGAGGTCACAGCAAATAGGTAAGAGCTTGGGAAATAGAGACCTACTGACCTAGGAGGCGGGGAGCAGGAAAGAAGAGGGGAAGCCTGGGAGGCATCAGAATGGCAGGGTGCCTGTGCAGAAAGGTCAGGGTCACCCCTCCTGGGCGTGGGATCAGGGCAGTGGGAATCCTCTCCCGATTTGTTTCCTGTCCTCCCCTGACTAGTAAGTATTTTCAAACGGATGAGCCTGTGTTGGACTGGGAATAAGATGGACCGAAATGAGAATTCCTGTCGGGGTAGCCGGTGGGGAAGAGGCTGTGGGGGGCCAGGAGGCTGTGGGCCACTGGGGTGACTCTCAGACTCACTGCTGGTTCATTCACTATGGTTAGCAGGAGCCAGGGCGATGGTGGGCTCACAGCAGGTGTCCGCCTCCACCTGTCCATCAGCCCTCAGTTTCCCAAGGCTGGGGAGACCCAAATACTGGGCAACTTTCTCAGGATGGCTTGTTTCTCATCGCCCCACTGCAGTGCATGGAGGAGGATGAGGAGGGGGGAGGGGAAAGGGGAGGAAGAAGAGGAGGGGGAGGGAGGCTTTCTCCAGCAGGTGAACTGGGAGAGCCGCAGGTCTCTGTGGGAGCAGGGAGCGCCAGGAGCCTGCTGCTTGGGAATAGCCATCACTCCATTGCAGGGTCAGGGAGGACTGCACACAGAGAAATAACTCCCTCCTGATACAGAACCTTTCTAACACATGCCACAAACTGGGTCAGCCGATTTAAAGAGCCCAGGTTGCTCTGTACATTGTGGCGCAGCACTCGGCTGGGAGTGCGCAGATTGGGGAGCCCAGGTGGGAACTAAGAAGCTCAGCAGTGCCTGCCTGGCTCCGTCCTCCCCTGTCCTCAGGGTGGAGCTCCACTGTTCTGCTAGGGCCAGTGGTCGGCAATCCCATCTGTCCACAGAGCCAAATATCAACAGTACCACTGAAATTTCTTTGGAGAGCCACATTTTTTAAACTTAAATTTCTTCTAACACCACTTCTTCAAAATAGACGCCCCCAGGCCGTGGCATTTTGTGGGAGAGCCACACTCAAGGGGCCAAAGAGCCGCATGCGGCTCATGAGCTGCAGTTTGCCGACCACAGTGTTAGGGAATCCCACAAGGACAGTGTGTTTGCTGGGACGCTCATTCCGACGAGGGAAGTTACCTGGCCCCTTCCTGGGCGGGGGGTGGGCAAAGGAGAGAGGCTGCGCTCCAGAGGTTTGGAGAACAGCTCTCCACTCTGCTTTCTTGTTCTTTCTTTCCCTTTAAAAATGGTAACTATACATCTCTTCAGACCTCGACCCAACAGCAGGGGAAGGCTGTGGGCAGCCAGATTTCATTCATCCTGAACTTCAGGGAACTGTGGTGGATGCTGACAGCAGTTTCACAGCATCTAGAGGAGAACATTTTAATGTCGAAATTATTTGAATTTTTTCTGTGGAAACCTATATTACAGTGTAATGAGACAAAGCTAACATCTTATAAAAAGGAGTTCTATATAGACACGTAGGAAGCTTATCTAATTTAAAAGCCTAGAGTTCCGGTTATAAAGCACTCGGCTAGTTTAAGGCTTATAATTAGAAATTAGAAAGTTTGCACAAAAACTAACAATAACCACAGGTTCAAGGTGTTATTGCTGTGCCTGGAGACAGTGAAGATTCATCCGTTCATGTATTTGTTAATTCAAGTAAGTATGTGTTAGACACAAAATTTAAAAAGCAGATTTCTTTCTACATGACATGATTCTACATTCTGTCAATCACTGAAGTTTATAAATTCCTTTAATAATGTAACAGTACCTATACAGCTACGAACAGAATCTGGTAAGTCCATGTTTAGACAGTCACATATATTTATTTTATACTAGAGGCCCGGTGCACCAAATTCTGTGTGGGCAGGGTCCCAAGGCCTGGCCAGCGATCATGGCCCATCTGTGGGGCGATCAGCACAGTGATGGGGGGCATTGGCACCCACTTGGCCTAAGGCCTGCAGGCTGGGGGCAGCTCCTGTGTTGAGTGTCTGCCCCCTGCTGGTCAGTGCGCATCATAGCAATGGGTCATTCGGCTGGTCATTCCACTGATCAGTCAATTTGCACTTAGGCTTTTATTGTATAGGATATTGTGTAGGACTAGAAACCCGTTGCAGGAAGATTCCTGCAAAAATAGAGCTTCCTTCGGCCTGAGCAAAGCTCCCTCCCTTCTCTGCTGCCTCACTCCTGTGTCCTCTGCCTCGATTCCTTCTCTGCTGTTTCCCTTCCTCTCGTCTCCTCTGCCTCACTCCCTCCCTTCTCCCCCGCCCACTTGCTTACTTCTCCACAGCTTTGCTCCCTTCTGCAGTGCTTGGCTTCTTTCTATGCCATCTTTGCGTGGATATGCAAATTACTACCATCTTGGTTGGGTTAATTTGCATACTCACTCTGATTGGCTTGTGGGTGTGGCTTGTGGGTGTGGCAAAGGTACAGTCAATTTGCATATTACTCTTTTATTAGATAAGATGCATACATGTAAATACAGAAGGTAAACATATTTAATGAATATTTACTATAATTATTATAGGATACCCTAAGACTTTGCATTTCTTTCTTTTGAGATACACTGGAGGAAGAAGAAATTGGCAAACATATAAGCCTGAGCTCAAGGTCGGGTTTTAGCTAACTCAATACCCCAGCTTTGAAATGGACACCCCGGAGTTATATGTCTCCGAGTTGCATCTTTTTGAGGGTGTCCGTAACGGTTCATGTGCCTCCACCTAGTCAACTGCGCCCGGCGCACCTAAGTGAATGTCACGCTGTCTCTGCTCAGGCAGGATCGCTGCCGGTTCTGCCGCCCTGGCAGACATCCCTTCTCCACATAATTAAATTTCAAAAATCACTTCCCTTCTGTCGCCCTGTCTGTGCACAGCTGGCCCCCTGCCAACAGCCCTCCACTCCAAGCGTGGCCCGAGCTATCGTTGTCAGCAGGCAGACTCTCTGTTTTCTCTTCCTTCCCGCCCACTGGGAGCCGTGACATCCAAACAGGACCTCACTGCTTTCAATCTTAATGAGCGGCGGCTCTTCCAGAATAGCAAGCTCCGAGGGCCCTGGCCTTGCGGGCAGAGGGGAATGACCGGGGTAATGAGTGGGGTTGGGAGGGCGTGAAAGGAACGCAGGAGAAGTTGTGACAAAGTCCAAGGGCAGCTTAACGGGCTGAGAAACCAAAGAGGTGGCCCTGAGGCCCCTGAAGGGACTCTTTAGAGACGGGGCGTGCTCCGATGTCGTAAACTTTGCGTGGCATGGAAAGTTCGTGGGCTCAGCAAGCACAGTTCCTATGCCCAGGGCTCCAGGGAAAAGAAGGGCTGGCCCTTTAAGCACTGGCGAGCAAGAATTAGCTGGACATCGTTGAGGTGATACTGTATTAGAATCGGCACTTTACTCTGATGCATAAAATATTAACTTTCCCGTCTTCAGATATGTTAACCCGGCTAACTTTATAACTTATGAGAAAAAGAATGAAAGGAATTTAAAACAACATGAGTCCTATCAGCATAGAACAATCAATGCCACAGGCAACTTTCTAAGGCTGTATCTTTTGAAGGTGAAGTCCAAAGGTGAAAGTCTATCCTGGAGGGTGTCTGCATAGGGTTACGTGGGAGCCAGCAACCTGGGCTCAAAACTCACTCTCACAGCGAGGAGTGGCACGCCTCCCGGACACTGAGCCCCCGTCTCCTTGGAGACACTGCAGGATGGAGCAGTGGCAGGAGTGGCCCTGACCACGGGAGGCTCTGTGGGATTGAGCAAGGTTTTCATTTTTTAATACTAGTGGCCCAGTGCACAAAACTCATGCACATTAAAAGGGGGACCCAGAGTCAAGTCCCCACCCGCCAACATGCACCTCAAAATTGCAGGAGACCCAGACTTGACCGCCCCCCCCCCCCCCCGCAATTGGATAGATCCAGATCTGGCCAGTCCCACCACTGTCAAGTCAGGATGGGGTGGGGGGTGGCCTGAGGTCCCCCAGATCGGGCAGTGGACATGCCTTGGGATCCCCAATCAAGCCCGCCAGGTGGGGGACACGGTCTGAGGTCCCCTGTCAAACCCCACTAGGCTGGGGGGCACAGCCTCAGGTCCCCCATCAAGCTCTGCTGGGTGGGGGGGCGCGGCCTGAGTTCCCTCAACCCATCACTGGGAGTGCACCTTGAGGTCCCCCGTCAAGCCCTGCTGGGCACGGAGCATGGCCTGTGGTCCCCTGTCAAGCCCCACCAGGCAGGGGGGTGCAGCCTCAGGTCCCTGGCCTGGTGCTGGGGCAGGGGGAGCAGCCTGAGGTCCCCTAGCCTAGCACTAGGATGGAAAGCACACCTTGAGGTCCTCTGTCAAGCTCTGCCGGGCAGGGGGGGTGTGGCCTTAGGTCCCCCAGCCTGATACCAGGGTGGGGGACATGGTCTAAGATCCCCTATCAAGCCTCATGGGGGAAGGGCATAGCTTCAGTTCCCTGCTGGGGGAGGGCATAGTCTCAGGTCCCTGCTGATTGCTCGTTAAGGCTCCTTAAGGGAACTTGGCCTCAGCTGTGGGTGCAGCCATCTTTGTGTCAGAGTGATGGTCAATTTGCATATTCCCTCTTTATTAGATAGGAGGAGGAGGAGGGGGAGGGGGAAGGGGAGGGGGATTTTTATTGATTTCAAAGAGGAGGGGAGAGGTGGAGAGATAGAAGCATCAAGGATGAGAGGGAATCATTGATGGACTGCCTTCTGCATGTCCCCCATTAGGGATTGAGCCCACAACCTCAGGAGTCGGTCTCTAGCAGGTGCCCCCAGCCCGAGTGCCCGCAGCAGCTGCCCTGATAGGTAACCGAACCCTAACCTCCTGGTTCATAGGTCAACACTCAACCCCTGAGCCATGCCAGCCAGGCGAATTTTCTACCACTTAACGGGCCATGGCCATGGTGCCCCCAACAGGCTCTGGGGCTCAGCCTGGGAGAGGAGGGGGGGCTCACCCATGGGGGCTGCAGCTCAGCCCTGGGGGTAGTGGCTGCTCTTTCCACCCTCATACCCATATTCCCATTTCCGTTTGTGTCCTCTTTCCTTCTCACTAGTCCAGTGGTCAGCAAACTCCTTAGTCAACAGAGCTGCAAACCTCGGCTCAGAAGCCGCATGTGGCTCGAGACCCGCAGTTTGCAGACCGTTGGATTAGCCAATCCCTCGTTGCTCCAATCCCGTTATAGTTAATTCTTTATAGTGAATGTCCGCTGTGGGACTCAGCTGTGTGGTTTCCCTCTCCTGATGGGACCCCGGCAGGTACACATGGGATGGGGGCTCCGGCCCTGACTACTGGGTATTAAGGGAACGTGCCCCGGAAGACGGGAGCTGGAGACATCTGGGTTGTATTTTTACAAACTTGTGCCATGAACATATTGCCCGCATTATAATAAAAACATAAACATTTTAAAGGGGTGAGTGAGCTCTAGCCCGTTTGGCTCAGCGGATAGAGCGTGGGCCTGAGGACTGAAGGGTCCCGGTTTGCTTCCAGTCAAGGGTGCGAACCTCCGTTGCAGGCTTGACTGTCTGCCCTGGTAGGGACGCCTGTGGGAGGCGACCCGTCTATGTGTTGCTCTCAAATCCATGTCTCTCTCTCTCTCTCTCTCTTCCCCCCCCCCCCCCCACTCTCTCCAGAAATCAATGGGAAAGTATCCTCAGGTGAGGATTAACCAAAATTAAAAACAAAGGTGTGAAAAAAGGCAATACAAGAAACAGGGAAAACACACAACGGCCCAGTGTGGTACCGGATTTTCCCGCGTTTGAGACGACTGGAGCGGATGATGTCAGGAGGACGGTAACAAACAATAAACAGAGAGAGAGCAAGCGCCTGGCAAGTCCCTGGTGAGTTAGCAACGCCCATCAAAACGCAAGCTAGGGTATTTTTACACCCGGGTATAAGACGACCCCTGACTTTGGAGAAGGTTTTCCTGGGTTAACAAGTCGTCTGTCTGTCTGAGGCAGAAATAGGTGATGTACTGAGGGGAGGGCTACCCGGAGGAGGCAGTTCCCGGGCAGAGCCAGGGGTGCCCTGTGGAGGGGGACGGGGGTGGGGAGGCCGCCAGCTCTGGGCTCGGCACTGGGGCTGCGGCAGGTGGACAACCCCGCACACCTCCGGGCCTGCATTGCAGAGCCGTGTGTGGGGAGTGGACTCAATGGTCCCAGCCCAAGGCAGCGGGAGGAGTCTTCCTGGCGGCTTCCCGGGCCCCTGCGGCTCCGAGCTGCCCTGACCCGGCCGGCCCGGCTCTGACATCCGCCTCTGGGTTTGCGCCCCGCCACCCCCTCCCACCTGCAGCTGCAGCCAGGACCGGTGGGGGCGGGCACAGTCCCAGGAGAACTGGGGCCCCTGATGGGGAACCTGGGGGGCGGGCCTCAGATGTCTTCCCCGGGTAAGGCAGGCCAGGCTGATGGATGGCTCCCCTCCTCCTTCCCGGGTCGGCGGTGCGTGCGCCTGGCTCCGCCCACTTACTCCACAGCCCGTTCCCCAAGCGCCCCCCCCCCCCCCAGCCCCGCACCCCGTCCCGTCCCAGCGCCCGCTGCCGGGGGAGCCCCACTCCCACTGATCGGCCTTCCCCTCCCTCTGCCCGGGAAGCCGGATGAGAGCCGGGGCGCCGGCCGGGCACCCGGTCCCGGGGTCTGCCAGCCCGGCCGCCGCCCCGCCCTCCCGCCCGCTCAGGTGTCTCCCAAACCCGCAGTCTCTCCGCCGAAAGCCCCAGGTCTCCCGGGGCTCAGTCTGCACTGAGGGTCACCCCGACCTCTCTGCCTCTTTGGCCCGTGGGACCTCAGACCCCGCCTGCGCCGCCCAAGGGGGTGCGGGGAGACGTCTCCGCGGTGAGCGCTGGGGAGGCCGGTCTGCTTCCCGCCTGGCGCCCCCGGCAGCTGAGCACCTGGCTCGGGCCGGCGCTGGGGGTGAGGGTGGGGGGCTGGGGCCGGCGCTGGGGGCGGGGGTGTTGCCGAGTTCTCGGTGGTGTTCCTGGAGAGGTCCTGGAGGAAACTCAGGGCGCGCTTGGGAGGCAGCGGTCAGCGACCGGGGGGGCCGGGGAGAAGAGGGGTTTGGGGAGGATCGGGGTTTGGGGAGAAGAGGGGTTTGGGGAGGATCAGGGTTTGGGGAGAAGAGGGGTTTGGGGAGGAGCGGGGTTTGGGGAGAAGAGGGGTTTGGGGAGGATCAGGGTTTGGGGAGAAGAGGGGTTTGGGGAGGATCAGGGTTTGGGGAGAAGAGGGTTTTGGGGAGGGGCGGGGTTTGGGGAGAAGAGGGGTTTGGGGAGGGGCGGGGTTTGGGGAGAAGAGGGTTTTGGGGAGGGGCGGGGTTTGGGGAGAAGAGGGGTTTGGGAAGAAGAGGGGTTTGGGGAGAAGAGGGGTTTGGGGAGGAGCGGGATTGGGGAGAAGAGGGGTTTGGGGAGGAGCGGGGTTTGGGGAGGAGCGGGATTGGGGAGAAGAGGGGTTTGGGGAGAAGAGGGGTTTGGGGAGGATCAGGGTTTGGGGAGAAGAGGGGTTTGGGGAGGAGTGGGATTGGGAGGAGCGGGGTTGGGGAGGAGCGGGTTTGGGGAGGAGCGGGTTTGGGGAGAAGAGGGGTTTGGGGAGAGGAGGGGTTTGGGGAGGGACGGGGTTTGGGGAGGAGCGGGGCTGGGGAGAAGAGGGGTTTGGGGAGAGGAGGGGTTTGGGGAAAGGAGGGATTTGGGGAGAAGAGAGGTTTGGGGAGAGGAGGGGTTTGGGGAGAGGAGAAGTTTGGGGAGGAGCGGGATTGGGGAGAAAAGGGGTTTGGGGAGAAGAGGGGTTTGGGGAGAGGAGGGGTTTGGGGAGAGGAAGGGTTTGGGGAGGAGCGGGGTTTGGGGAGGAGGGGGTTTGGGGAGAAGAGGAGTTTGGGGAGGAGCGGGATTGGGGAGAAAAGGGGTTTGGGGAGAAGAGGGGTTTGGGGAGAGGAGGGGTTTGGGGAGGGACGGGGTTTGGGGAGGACCGGGCCGGGGAGGCAGCTGGAGGCGGGGCGGGCAGGGCGGGGAGGAGGCGGGCGGAGCGCCGGGAGTGAGGTGGGGCCACTCGCCCGCGGGGACGCTGCGTGCAGGGAGCAGGGAGCGGGCTGGTGTGGCCCCGGTGGCCAGAGACTCCCCGCCGGCCCGGGAGGGGGACCAAGTGGCCGCAACAACTTCTCGGCCTCGGCCGGGCGCCTCCCGCGTCCATCGGGGCCCCGCGCTGGGGACGCGGCGGCGGGGCAGGGGCGACCGTGTAGCCGAGGTAAGGGGCGCGGGGCGGGGAGCGGGGCGCGGGCTCCGTACTGCCGGGAACCGGGGTGCTCCCTCGGGACCTCGCCTGCGGGCGGCCCGGCACCGTCCCGGCGTCCAGCTCCTCCGCTTTGTTCCCGATTCTCCTTTCCGGGGGGCGAGGGGGGGGGGGGGGGGGGGCGCCGGGGTCCCGCTGCGGGGCGCACAGCCCGGAGGAAGCGGCTGCGGCGGCGCCGGGCCCCCCCGGGGAGTCCCACGCGGTGCCCGGGTCCCCACGCCCGCGAGTCGCCGCAGCTCCGCCCCGGCCGGGCCGTCGAGAGGTGCCGGGCGGGGGCGCAGCGCGCGGGGAAGGTGCTGGGGCGCCCGGCCCGGCCCGGCCCGGCCAGCGGCGGCTCAGCTTCCAGGGCCCCGGGGCCCGGCCGGGTCCAGCCCAGGGCCCTGCGGGCAGGGGGGCCGCCGTCCCCGCGGGGAGTGGCCCCCAGGCGCCCTGCAGCCGGGCCGGGGCGGGGCGAGGTGCCCAGTTTCTGGGAAAGCCGACACGTCGCGTCCCGAACGGATCCCGTTTCCCAAAAGCAGTTTGGGAAGAAAAGAGCCCATTCTTCCCTCCGCTGACGCCGACCCGCCGCCTGGAGGGCCGGGGGTCAGATGGCCGGGAGTTGTCTTCAGAGGCGGTGACACCTGGGATGCACGCTTCCATGCCTCCTCTGACTTTTTAAAACCGCAGAATGGGGTGACTGGGCTGAACTGAGGGGAGACGGGGAGGTTTGGGGGACAATTGCATTCGCTGGCAGTTCTCCCAGCAGTTCCTTCGCCGTGGCCTGGGGACCCTTTGACTGCCCAAGTAGCCTTGCAGTCTGGCAGGGCCCGTATTCACCACGTGGTGAGGATCCTGGGGGTCTGTTCTCCTGGCTGTTCACCTCTCTCCCCCCTTCCTCAAATGCGGGGCACATAACTGCCTTAATGGCTTGCCCCCTCCGGCAGATGGAAGCGGAGTAGCCAGGGTTTCGCGGAGGGAGGCTCCCCGGTTGGTTCCGTACAGGTGCAGGCCACATGCCCGCGTCTCTCAGGCCCGGCCCCGCGCTCATCATTGGGGCGGAACCAGTAACACTTGTGTGTGCACACGGGCAGGGACACTTCCTGGTGTCCTCGGAGGTGCTGGCTTTCCAAAAGTGCAGCATCCAGAGCGGCCTGGGTCTGACAGCAAAGCGCCGGCCCACTGAGCTGACCTGCTCAGCGTGCGGGACAAGACTTTGGGGGTGCGAAGGCCAAGGCAAGGTACGCTGGGAGAAGAGCTTCTATTTACAAAAGAAGGCCCCAGAGATGTCAGCGTCAGGTTTCCACTCTGTAACATCCATGGAAACTGCTGCCGAACCTGGCCGCCACCTGCCTGCCTTTCCAGTCCATCTCCTGACTGTTCCGCTCCCGGGTCTCCCTGCCACCCCTCTCCCCCATGTGAACACGCACACAACCTGCCAGACCCATCACCCCATTGCCAAGCTGTCGGCTCCAGACCCCTGTCTGGAATGAACGAACACCCTGCGTATATGTTCCTGAGCCCCTTGTCCATCTGCTGATCTCCCCCCTCCCCCCCTTCATGTGTCAGTCAAATTCCTTCTCCACCGGGCTCTCTCTCCCATTATCTCTAGGCCGCTAAGCTCTCTCTTCTCCGGTAGCCACTGCCTTTTCCGGAACATTTTTTTTTCCCTTCACATCTGGCCCAGCCACCGTGTGCGGTTGTGCAAGTTGTTCACTGCCCGAGGTCAGCCTGTCCAGTGGGAGAGTGGAGGCTGAACTCCAATCTGCAATTTGCTTGCCAAGGCCCTGCTGCAGTCCTCTCCTCTCCCCTGAAGGGGGCGCCCTGTGTGATTCACCCAGAAGCACAGTGGAGAGAGGTGAAAGCAGGGTCACCAGCAGCCTCCCTGCTGGGCAGGGCAGACACTCTTAAGGTTCCTTGAATGAGAAAAGAAAGGGCTGTTTCTACAGTAGTTTGAGGCAGAGTTCTCAGATGTCATCAGTTTATAGGAATGTGCTTCCATTTACTCTCGCAGGTCTGGGGGATCAGGTGATGCTGAGATGTCTTCTTGATTACAGGGGAGAATCTGGGCGTGTGAGTTCACAGGTGGGCGCCGATGTACGCCCACAGGTGTTAGGCCTCCTCAGCTGATTACCACTCAAGGCACTAGGGCCGTGGTCGGCAAACTGCGGCTCTCGAGCCACATGCTGCTCTTTGGCCCCTTGAGTGTGGCTCTTCCACAAAATACCACGGCCTGGGCGAGTCTATTTTGAAGAAGTGGCGTTAGAAGAAGTTTAAGGTTAAGAAATTTGGCTCTCCAAAGAAATTTCAATCGTTGTCCTGTTGATGTTTGGCTCTGTTGACTAATGAGTTTGCCGACCACTGCACTAGGGTTCACACCTCTAAGGTCTAATCATGATTTGCTGAGGGAGTGAAGGGTGCCAGAATCGCGAAAGTAAGGCGATAAGGGGCTTTGCACACTAACGTGCTAATAAATGGGATTGGCCCAGGACAGTTTGGCTCAGTGGATAGAGCGTTGGCCTGCAGACTGAAAGGTCCCAGGTTCGATTCCGGTCGGGGGCATGTACCCTGGTTGCGGGCACATCCCCAATGGGGGGTGTGCAAGAGGCAGCTGATCAATGTTTCTCTCATCGATGTTTCTAACTCTCTATCCCTCTCCCTTCCTCTCTGTAAAAAATCAATAAAATATATTTAAAAAATAAATGGGATTGAATGCCATGCCATATACAAGAATTTAAGGCATCCGTAAGTGACAACACGAGTTAAACAAGAGAGTGAGAAAGGAAGGCTCGCAGTCACATTCGTTTGGGCTCTCCAGGGAGGTCCCCGGTTAAGATCACCAGTTGCACGTGAGACACAGTCTTCACGTTGCAGCAGTGTGCAGGCTCACCTGGCTGCGAGGTTCTTCCCCACGCTCCACATTCGTGGGTAGCTCACCACACCCGACAACTTGTGGGGCAATCTGGAGATATCTTTTTAAGCTACAATCACCAAATGGATCTTCTCGCCAAGATGCATACACGGGCGTTGTCAAATAATAAATTTGTGAATGTCAAACAACTTGCCAGTTATAGGAAAGCCCCGAATCTCCAGGGTTTACGGTATAACATGCACTACCTTTAGAGGTCATGCCGATAGTCCTGTTTATGGCAAAGGAAGCTTAGGACCAGAGGCTCATCAAGGGCCACAGAGGTTAGGTAGGGGCGCAGCCCGGACGAGCTCTTAGAGATCCTGGCTCTTAATTCATGGCTGTTTGTTCAAGGGCCTGTGTCTCCCGTCGTTGGCTTCAGTTACAGGAGGTGTAGACTGATTCCAATATCGCAGGGGAAGGGAAGTAGGCGTGTGATAAGTATTTGCTGAATGCAGGAGTGCATCAATGAGCCAGTTGATGGCTTACTTATTTAAAGTAACTATTTGGTATAGCACAAGCCAAAGTCCTTGGGAGTCCCTTATGGTGCAATTTGGCCTCTGCGTTTGTATTCCTTAACTGTAATAAAAAGTATTGGATAAACTTAATGGAAGAGGCGGGTAGGAATTGTTTTCTATAAAAGAAGCCAGGACACAGAAGGGCATCATGGGAAAACCCAGGGCTGGGAAGCCATGGTCTGCCCCGCACTGGCCTTAATCCTGTAATTCTTTTTTTTTTTTTTAATATATTTTATTGATTTCAGAGGGGAAGGGAGAGGGAGAGAGAGATAGAAACATCAGTGATGAGAGAGAATCACTGATTGGCTGCCTCCTGAGTAGCCACTCCTGGGGATCAAGCCCACAGGCATGTTCCCTTGGCCGGAATCGAACCTGGGACCCTTCAGTCCACAGGCCGACACTCTGTGCAGTTAGCCAAGCCAGCTAGGGCAATCCTGCAAGTTTTTGACATCACCAGCCTCCGTGTCTTCGGGTGACCCCATAAGTCTCAGAGGTGTCAGCAGGATCAGAGGGGCTCACGTGCATGAGAGCACTCTGCAAACTTTGGGACATGAAGAGTAACAAGATGAGAGTGAGAATGTGTGGCAGGAAGTGTCTGCCAGGCCCCGGGGCGGGCTCTGCATCCATCGTCCCTGTATTCCTCGGAAGAGGGCAGCTGGCTTTGTGGAATGAGGAAGAAACTGAAGCCTACACGACTGTCCCCCAACATCGAACAGGTGGTGAGTGAGCCCCTCTCTTGTCTTCAGTGCGTTTCATCTCGGAACTTCAGTAAGACAACTTGACTTCCAGGAGAGAAGCAGAGCGAGTGACAGCAAAGGAAGTCTCTGGTTTTAGGCAGAGGAGCGATTTGCACTGTAGCCCAGTTCCTTTTTGGATTGTGGCGAGTGGACTTAGGAAAGCAAGACTGGCAGGAAGATAATCAGTTGTCACAGAGCAGATGGCCAGAGGGTGTGCCAGGAGGGTGTGGGAGAGGCAAGTGGAAGGTTCTCGAATTGTAAAGGAGGTGGAACACACGTGGCAAGTGAGAGAATGTGGAGGGCAGGAAGGATTATATCCAGTTAAGGTTGTTTCCTGTCCTGGCAACACAGAAGAAGGTTTCGTGTGGGGGCTCCTCACCCAATTAAAAAAAAAAGTATGTATTTATTGATTTCAGAGGAGCAAGGGAGAGAGATAGAGAGAAACAGCAACGATGAGAGAGAATCGTTGATTGGCTGTTTCCTACATGCCCCCTTCTGGGGATCAAGCCCACAACCCGGGCATGTGCCCTTGACTGGAATCAAACCCGGGACCCTGCAGTCCAGAGGCCATCGCTCTATCCACTGAGCCAAAAGGCTTGAGCTACTCACCCACTTCACACAGGTATGAAGTCCCATAGCGGAGACTGGACCCAGGCCCGATTCCAGGCTTCCTCCCCTCTCCCATCCCGTCTCCACTGTTAGCACGTCCATAGCTGCAAATGAAGCAGATCGAGAACGGGAAAGCGTTGACGTTGCTGAGAGAGGTAATGATTGTACGGAAGAACCAGGAGGGCCGGGCCAGCAGGTGTAGGCTGGTGCCCGAGAAGGTTCCCACGGGCGTGCGCGATGCAGTTCTTATCAGCCCCCGTCTGGCCCGGGATCCAGCGCTCCTCCCAGGCGGCCCATCCAGCTGGAGAGCGGTCGGCTTTGTTTCCATTCACTTGGCTTGTGGATGGCGTAACCAGACCTGGCCTGCAGCTTTCACTGGGTTTCCATGGTGTTGGATTACAGGGTTTCTTTGACGCTCCTGGTTTGATTTCTGAATGTGCCTCTTGGACGTAGGTCTTCCAGAGTTACCGCTAGTAAGTGATTCCCATGCATCGGAAATAAGATTTCTTTCTTAAAAAAATTTTTTTTATTGATTTTTTTTTTTACAGAGAGAAAGGGAGAAGGGAGAAGGATAGAAAGTCAGAAACATGGATGAGAGAGAAACATCGATCAGCCGCCTCCTGCACACCCCCTACTGGGGATGTGCCCGCAGCCAAGGTACATGCCCTTGACCGGAATCGAACGGGGGACCCTTCAGTCTGCAGGCCGATGCTCTAGCCACTGAGCCAAACCGGTTTGGGCAGGAATAAGATTTCTTAATTCATAGCTTTGGTGGACAGGGGTGTTACCACGGACTAACTGGCTTTAGGGTTCCTTTCAGCTATAAAACTCCATGATTCTACGTAGCAAGAGGGGGATGAGAGAAAACCTTCATGAAAATTTAACAGCCCTGTATTTGTTATGTGCTGTTTTACCCGCTGACATTTAAACATGACGAAGTGACAGGTAGCCAGCCCCCAATGCCAGGAGGACTGGTGAAATGTGTGGGGTCCTGATAAATCCAGATGGAGGAATTGGACATTGCTAGGTGGTTTTTTATCTGTGATCTTGAGGGCTGTGGATACTATGAATTTCAAGGGCCCTCGTACTGGGTGCAAAGAAGTCCAGTGATGAACTAGAACAGTGGTCGGCAAACTCATTAGTCAACAGAGTTGAATATCAACAGCACAATGATTGAAATTTCTTGTGAGAGCCACATTTTTCAAACTTCTAACGCCACTTCTTCAACATAGACTCGCCCAGGCCGTGGTGTTTTGTGGAGGAGCCACACTCAAGGGGCCAAAGAGCCGCATGTGGCTCGCGAGCCGCGGTTTGCCGACCACTAAACTAGTAGAATGGTCAAGGAAGAACCTGAACTAAGATCAGTGGCTTCGTGGAGGCGGTGAAGGTGGAGCTCTGGAGAACAGGGCGGGTGTAGAATACGTGTAAACACAGCAGCCACGCAGACCGTCTGCACACAATGCGGGAGCGTCCAGAAACGAAGATCGAGGGAAACCACATCGGGCCCACGGGAAAGCTGTTGGGAGAATGTTAACGAAATGGTGCACTGCTGAGTCTCAAGGTGACAGACTGTGAAGATGAGTCAGGAGAGAATCCAGCCTCTTCCTGTGAGGAACTGCAGCCTGTGATGGGAGTTCCCCAGCTCGCGTTTGCATGAACCCACTTGGAGCCTGGCGATGCCGGATCTGGGCATGGCCGCTGAGACCGTGACCGGCGGACTGGGTGCAGCTTCGCACACGCACCGGGTGCTGCTGCTGGCTCTCCGACTGCGTTCAGAGAAACTCTGCCTTTGGGCGAGACTTGCCTGTCCAGGACTGTGAGGGCTACATCATGGCGGTTGGTTTGCCCGAGAAGGGCAAGAGGTTTGGAGGTTACCCGCATGTAAAGGCGGTACGATTTCCCTTCATTCAGATTGATCCGTGATTTGTGGTTCGACAGGTCTATTTTAAGGAGAAATGTCTGACCCTGGCCAGGTAGCACAGTTGGTTAGAGCAGTGGTCGGCAAACTGTGGCTCTTGAGCCACATGCGGCTCTTTGACTCCTTGAGTTTTTAGCAAAGGCCAGCTTAGGAAGACCCTAATTAAGTGAATAACAATGTACCTACCTAGATAGTTTAAGTTTAAAACATTTGGCTCTCAAAAGAAATTTCAATCGTTGGTACTGTTGATATTTGACTCTGTTGACTAATGAGTTTGCAGACCACTGGGTTAGAGTGTCTTCTCAAAACGCCAAGGTTATGGGGTCCATTCTCGATCTGGCCACATATAAGAATCAACCCATGAGTGCATAAATGAGCGGGACAGTGAGTTGCTGTTTCTCTCTCTCTCTCTCCTCTCCTCATTCCCTCTCCAACTCTCCCTCATTCTCAAAAAAATCAATTACAAAAAGAAAACTTAAAAATAAAATATCTAAAGACAGTATTTGTTAGATATATAAATTATAAGCATATTAACAGTGAACACTAGCAGGGAAGATTTCAATCAACGTAGAAATAACTATTTTGTAATAACCATAATCAAGAAGCATTTCCATCTCTTCAGTAGAGTCCATTTCCTGAGACACAGATACCGGCAGTGTTTTGCTTAGTTCTGTTACTGCTCTCCGTATAATTGGAGTTTTGAAAGTACGGGTCTTTATCAATTCAGGGATGTCACTAAATCCGATGGCACAGAGTTCCACCTTAGCCAGTCATCTCCCATGTGTGAGGAAACAGAGTCTGGACGGGTGCTTGGCAGTTGCCGAAGCCCTGGTGTCTGTCGAGAAAGGCATGTCACTGCCGTGTGGCATTTCTGACGAGCTGTCTGTCGCAGAGCTCAGTCTGGATGGCCTGACAAATCTCGTTAGTTAGAGAACTCACTAACACTGGCTTGGCGTAAACAGACTCCGTAGCCAGCACTTGGCATTCTCAGCCAGCCAATGAACGGCTGGCTCAGAAAATGGATGAGCACGCACACATTTTATGGTTGCCATTAAATGACACTTCCTTATTCTGAAAAGGACAACCTATAAACATCTATAGGGTGCATCACACATTCTTGAATAGTTTCAAAGTTGAAAGTCCAGTTAGATTTCTGTGTGCAGTAGAAGACATGACCAACTTGAGAAGGTAAGTAAATGGCAGTGATACAGACACGAGGATTTATTTATTTATTTTAAAATTTTTCTTTATTGATTAAGGTATTATATATGTGTCCTCATCCCTTATTACCCCTTCCGGCCCCCCTTCCCACTCATGCCCTCACCCCCCTGGTGTCCGTGTCCATTGATTAGGCTTATATGCATGTATATAAGTCCTTTGGTTGATCTCTTCCCCTTACCCCCACCCTCCTCTACCTTCCCTCTGAGGTTTGACAGTCAATGCTTCTCTCTCTGGATCTGTTTTTGTTCATCAGTTTATATTGTTCATTACATCCCATAAATGAGTAAGATCATGTGATACTTAGCTTTCTTTGACTGGCTTATTTCACTTAGCATAATGCTCTCCAGTTCCATCCATGCTCTAGTTTGAAGCAGCCACCTTTTTTCTTCTTTCTCTTCTTAAAGAATATCTTTCAGCATTTCATGTAATACTGGTTTGGTGTTGAACTCCTTTAGCTTTTTCTTATCTGTGAATCTCTTTATCTGATCTTCAATTCTGAATGATAGTTTTGCTGGGTAGAATAATCTTGGTTGTAGGTTCTTACTACTCATCACTTTGAAAATTTCTTGCCACTCCCGTCTGGCCTGCATGGTTTCTGTTGAGAAATCAGCTGATAATCGTATGGGTGCTCCTTTGTAGATAATTAAGTGTTTTTCTCTTGCTGCTTTTAATATTCTCTCTTTGTCTTTTGCTCTTGGCATTTTAATTTTGATGTGTCTTGGTGTGGTCCTCTTTGGATTCCTATAGTTTGGGGTTCTGTGCGCTTCCTGGACCAGACACGAGGATTTCATCCACTGACCATTCATCTCATGGGTGTCAAACAGGGACTAGATGAACATATTTGACTTCAGGAAGGAAAAAATGAATAGCAGTTTGGGTGCACCCATTCTGACAGTGCTGTCTCACAGTGCTGGGTGGACAAGTGCACGTTGTAACGTCTCCCTGGATGTTCTTTCGGTGTTTGTGCGCTGGGCGCTCTTGAATTTGTGAAACGGGCATGAGACGGAGACGGTGCTCACCGCTAGCAGTCTGCCCATGGCCTCTGACGTGTTGACGTTTGCAGGTGGCCCGCAAATCTATGATGTGGATGGTGGGCTCGGACCTCGGACCTCACAAAGCACACGGTGTGGTGATATTAACCGCCTCAGGCTGGGGCACAGCTGTTCCTGCTGATGTCTCAGTGGCCACATTAGGTTTCCCTGGAAGGAGGTGTCTCCTAGCGCAGTGGTCAGCAGATTCATCAGTCAACAGAGCCAAATATCAACAGTGCAACAACTGAAATTTCTTTGGAGAGCCACATTTTTCAAACTCCAACTTCTTCTAATGCCACTTCTTCAACGTAGACTCGCCCAGGCCGTGGTATTTTGTGGAAGAGCCACCACACTCAGGGGGCCAAAGAGCCGCATGTGGCTCGAGAGCCACAGTTTGCCGACCACAGTCCCAGTGTCATCAACTCCCGCACTTTATCTCGTGGTCTTTCTGGTGCTCTTTGCAGACGTCCTTGGTCCTGGATTTCTGGAAGTGAGTTTCAGGTGATGGTTCATCGTTTTGAGATTTAATTACGAAGAAGGATTCTTTGAAAACGTTGAGACTTCCGTTTGACCCTCTTGGATGTGGGTGTCCTAACAGAAAGGAGGATGCCCGGGCTGCCTCGCAGCAGCATGGGGTGATCCCCCATGAGCTCGTTGTTGTTGGGGGGGGTGAGTCTCTAGTGAGGGTCAGGGTTTTGGGGGCAGTTTCCTGTGCAATGCAGTAGTGATGGGGGGGGGGATGGAAGAGGAAGGGAATGAGGACAATGAAAAAATAATGGGGACTGTTTCAGAGCAAAGTTCCTTAGAATTTAGGTCAGTGGTTGGCACACCGCGGCTGGTGAGCCACATGCGGCTCCTTGGTCCCTTGAGTGTGGCTCTTCCACGAAATACCACGGCCTGGGCGAGTCTATTTTGAAGAAGTGGCGTTAGAAGAAATTGAAGTTTAAAAAATTTGACTCTCCAAAGAAATTTCAATAGTTGTGCTGTTGATATTCGGCTCTGTTGACAAATGAGTTTGCTGACCACTGATTTAGGGCATCAGACTATGCTGGAGGGCTTGTTAAAACCCAGGTCACCTGGCCCCACCCTTGCAGGTTCTGCTGGACTCCGGGGTTGCCCAGGAGTTTGCGTTTCTAAGACATTCCGGGGGTGCTGCTGCTGTTGATCTGGGATCACATTCGGAGAACTGCTGCCCCGAAGGCTCCATGGTGGTCTCCACTGAATGGGGATCCAGATGCAGGGGTACCCTTCATTTTCTCAGAGCTTGTTTTTCTATCCCTGAAATGCTACAGTAATAGTGTTTTCCAAACATTTGAAATGAGAGGCATCTTTTTTCCAAACTCCATGTTATGTGTGCAATTCCAAATTCAAAAGGGAGAATAGCCCAGTGGTGTGGCTCAGTGGTTGAGCATCCACCTAGGAATCAGGAGGTCACAGTTCGATTCCTGGTCAAGGCACATGCTCAGGTTTCGGGCTTGATCCCCAGGAGGGGGCGTGCAAGAGGCAGCTGGTCAAGGATTCTTTCTCATCTTTGATGTTTCTCTCTCTCCCTCTCCCTCTCCCTTCCTCTCTCTGAAATCAATAAAAAATTTTTTTGAAAAAAGATAAACTACAACTATGCTTGCTAAGCAGAGGTAGAAGGCAGAAATATTCATATGTCCTTGTCCTTCTTATTCCCCTGGGGTGAAGGAGGGGGTGTTCTCTGGGGTTCCCTGAAGAAGCTAATACAGTAATGAACCCAATGACAGAGATGATTGCTAAGGACCCTAGCATTTGCAGCTTTCTCGTTGATTCTATATGCTCTTGAAACTGTTGAAAGAATCTGACCAAAAGACAACTTTTTGACGTAAGAAATTGTTTAGGAGACCTCCTTGCTGGTATACTCCATAAGCTTGAGACTTTCATGGTAACGTAAAGAATTACATTTCAGGTAGAAATAGGGAAAGTCTCCAGAGAAAGGAAATGGGGGGTATGATTTGGGTAACAGGGATGTGTCTTCCTGTCTTGCACTCAGCAGGTGTGTGGCATTGGATTGAAACAATTGAACCTGTTCTTGTGAGTCTGGTGGTTATACCTGAAATCGAACTTCCTGCTCTTTTTGCTGGAAGATTCTCCGGGTAAGAGGGAGAGCAGGAGTGCCAGTGTCTCAGTAACAAGAATGAAAGATTTCCTAAGTCACACGTGTCCAAAGAAATGTCCGCCTGCTGCTCTTGGCTCTTTTCATTCAACCGCCTTAAGAAGCCCTGAAATTAGGGAAGTGTAGTTAAACTTGACTTTGGTTCTCAAAGATTCTCTGTTCTGGGTTTTTGGAAACTTATTTTTGCTCGTCTTTCTTAGCTCACTGTCCTCATAAGACAAGATCTAAATAGAAACAAACTAAATATCCGTAAATACAGAACAATCTCTGTGCTGTATTAAGTGGAGAGGCTCAGGTACAGAACAAGGTATACTATATGCAGCCTTTTGAATAAAATAGTGGTTTTCAAACTGTGAGTCATGGGTGGTGACATCAATTTAGTGGGCCAGATTAAAAAAAATGTTTTTTAAATTTAGGAACAGACTTAAAAATAACTTTCAGTGGCTTTCAACTTTTTTTTTTTTAGCCAAAGGTCATACTTAGACACATGCAAGATAGACTAACAAAGCATGGTATGGATTAGAAAGTATATACATATATTGCTTGTAGTGAGGATAGTTATTGTTTCTTGAAACTTTCTAGATTAATGCATATATTTATATACATATATCTGTATATAGGGGTGTGTGTGTGCTATCCTATCTAATAAAAGAGTAATACACAGATTGACCATCATGCCAACACTCAAGAGGGCTGCCTCCATGTGGTCAAAGATCCTGCCCCCATGTGGACACAAGATGGCCACAACAAGATGGCCAGCAGGGAAGGACAGTGGGAGGTTCCAGGCCTGCAAGGGAGGGCAGTTGTGGGCAATCAGGCCAGCAGGGGAGGGCAGTTAGGAGGGACCAGGCCTACAAGGGAGGGCAGTTAAGGGTGACCAGGCCTGCATGGAGGGCAGTTAGGGGTGACCAGGCGGGCAGAGGAGGGAAGTTGGGGGCAAACAGGCTGGCAGGGGAACAGTTAGACATAAATTAGGCTGGCAGGGTAGTGTTTAGGAGGTGATCAGGCTCGCAGGCAGAAGCAGTTAGGGGCAATCAGGGAGGCAGGCAGGTGAGCAGTTTGGAGCCAGCAGTCCTGGATGGTGAGAAGGATGTCCGACTGCCTGTTTAGGCCCAATCCTAGGATCAGGCCTAAATGGGCAGTCAGACATCCCTGGAGGGGTCCCAGATTGAAGAGGGTGCAGGCTGAGCTGCAAAACACCCCCCACCCTCCGCATAAATTTTGTGCACCGGGCCTCTAGAATATGGTATATTAGCATTCTCCAGAGAAACAAAGCCAGGTGGATGTGTATATGTACAGAAAAAGTGTCATTATAAGAAACTGGCTCACATGATTATGGAAGCTGGTAAATCCAAAACCAGCTTTGTGGACAGACCACCCGGAGATGCGGGAGGGCTGATGGATGGACAAAAGCTAAGGGCAGTCGCCTGAGAAGTCCCTCTTGCTCCTCAGGCAGGTCTTTTTGTTCTAATTGGGCCTTCCGCTGATGAGATAAAACCCACCTGTCTCATGGAGGGCGACTTGTTTTACTCCAAGTTCACTGATGTAAATGTTAATTGCATCCCCAAACACCTCAGGTTGACCAATAAAATGAACCATCACATACCAGCATGCCAAGTTACAAGGCAATATCTTACATATATATGTGTATGCATCTATGTGGGTCTCCATGTGTATATTCCTAGGATGGATGGATGGAGAGGTCCTGGATTGTCTCGGGAGGACACACACAATGCAGGTCAGAGTCTTAGCTGAAGCAGAGCTTCCCAGTCTGGGGAGAAGGGTCACCCGAGGAGGGACCCTCTAAAGTACGTATGCTAACCGGTGCGGCTCAGTGAATAGAGTGTCGACCTGCGGACTCAAGGCTCCCAGGTTTGATTCCGGGCAAGGGCATGTACCTTGGTTGTAGGCACATCCCCAGTAGGGAGTGTGCAGGAGGCAGCTGATCAATGTTTCTCTCTCCCATGTTTCTGACTCTCTGTCCCTCTCCCTTCCTCTCTGAGTATAAAGGATCAATAAAATATATTAAAGTACGTTTGTCTGTGCTTCTGACCTTCTTTACTCTTTCCTGCTTCTCCATCAAGAATGAAGTTTAAAAAAGAAGAAAGAAAAAAAAAGTAATGAAGTTTACAGTTTGGGGTGGAGGGAGATAGAAAGCAAAGTAGTTTTTCAAAAAGCTGGATGGATCGAGCAAGAAAAGACTGAAGCTCTGAGGGTGGAGTTTGAGGCGATAAGGACTAGGGGCCGGGGCTGTTCTGAGCTCCTGCAGGGGACATAGTAACCCAGGGTTGGCTTTGGTCTTCGCCTTATGAAAACCAATGCTGCTTCACCTGCGCCCCTCGTTTTACCCAGACGGGAACGTTCATGCTGAGTGACGAAAATCTCTGTGCTGGGGATGCCCACAGTCGTAGAACCTGTGCCAGGTGCTCCTGGGAGTCCCATGTCCCTCCCTCATGCTTTACGAATGTGTTGTTATGACGGCTTCTTACACATATTGTAGACATACTCTTTGAGTCATAGGTGGCCAGCCAGCTCTGGTCTGGTGATGTTTTCCTAGGGACGAGGGATTGCTATGTACATAACTCACCAGGTCAGTCATTCTCTTAAGACTGGGAAAGAGGTCAAAACATGATTAAGTTTTTAAAATTTAATATATTTTACTTGAAAAAAATGCCAGTCCTTGTTAATGCTGGGTGGGCCCTCTACGACATGACATGACGTAAAAAATGATTCCTTACATCAGTGGTTCTCAGCCTTTCTAAGACCGTCGGAAAACACAGATATTTACATTACGATTCATTAACAGTAGCAAAATGACAGTTATGAAGTAGCAACAAAAATAATTTTATGGTTGGGGGGTCACCACAACATGAGGAACTGCATTAAAGGGCTGCGGCATTAGAAAGGTTGAGAACCACTGCCTTTGATAGTTCAGGTAGCCACTGACGCCTGGGCCAGGCATGGGTGTAATTAGGAGGTGGGGGGCCTTATTCTGGAATTGACATTAGTGGGAAACTTCTGGACACGTGATCATCCCATATGGGTCTTACCTTTGAATTAGAAGCCGTCTCCCTCGGGCCTTCCCCCAGAGCTACTGCATCCCAAGAGTGTCTCGACTTACCAGTCAGACACACTGAGTTGAGATCATGCGGCTTCTCAGATTTGGGCCATCCTATCTAATAAAAGAGTCATATGCAAATTGACCATACCTTTGCTACACCCAAGCCACACCCACAAGCCAATCAGAGCAGGCATGCAAATCAACCCAACCAAGATGGTGGTTAATTTGTATATTCATGCGCAGAAGACGGCCTAGAAGGAAGCCAAGCACTGCAGAAGGGAGTAAAGCTGTGGAGAAGTAAGCAAGCAGGGCAGGGGAGAAGGGAGGGAGCGAGGCAGAGGAGATGAGAGGAAGGGAGGCAGCGGAGACGGGAGGGAGCTTTGCTCAGGCCACAGGAAGCTCTATTCTTGTAGGAATCTTCCTGCACCAGGTCTCTAGTATTAAAATAATGGGGGTAAGGTGGAGAGATCAACCAAGGGACTTGTGTGCCTGCATTTGAGCCTAATCAATAGACACAGACAGCAGGGGAGTGGGGCGTAAGGGGAGGGTGGGGGATATGGGGGAATAAGGACACATGTGTAAAAAAAAATAATGGGGTGTGAAATGACTCATTCTGAACAACGAAGGCAGCCACCTCAGTCACTGCCCACACCCACCTGAGCCACGCGTGTCTCAGCGCTCAGTCCTCTTGACCGGCTCTGCTCCACGGCATGTCAGACAGGAGTCTGGTGACTGGGGTGTAACTGAAACGTGTGCTCGGCTTCATTCCAGCCCCTCTGGGGTCGCTCCCTTTCCCGCCTTCGCTGGCTCTGAGGAAGCCACTTCCTCACGGCTCTCTGGATGCTTCTTCCATCGAAGCTCTCCAAGAGGCGATTTCGGACGGGCGCCCCGGAAGAAACGGTGTTCTTCTGCCAACGGGCCCTCTTTGGGGGCGCCGGTGCAGCTGTCTCCCAGGGTCCCGGCAGGCACCCTCGGCGCAGAGCCCGCTGGCGGAGCTCAGAGGGGGCCTGGCCTGTGTGCTCGGGGGCCCCGGGCGGGGAGAGCCCCTTTCAGAGCCGAACAGAGCCTGGCCCTCCGCCAGGAGAGGTTTTGTAAATACATCAAAGCGGACCCCGGGCTGAAGCTCTTTCTAGTAAGGACAAAAAGAAGTGGTTAATAAATAACATTGCGTGTTTGAGGAGAGCCTGCACTTTCAAGGGGATCATCTTTCCTTCTGGCCGGCTCGTCACAAACAGTTTATGTCCAAGTCCTGATTCTCTCCCTTCCCCCCACTCCCCATCAGGGACATACATACGCACACATGTGCACGTGCACACACGCGCGAACATGCACACACACAGGCACGCACAGACACATGTGGACGCACACACACACACGCACACGCAACACATGCAGTGCACACATGCACACATACACATACACATACATACACATGCATATAAATACACACATATACACACACATACATATAAACACACGCACACAAACACACATACACACGTGCACATACACACGCACACACATGCACACACACACACACACACACCGCTCATTCCCATCTTACACCGGAGTACAAGTCTGTGCAGCTCTTACCTTGGCGCTGAGTTTCTCATTGTTCTTTGCTGTGAGGTCACTGGGGGAAGTGAAGTTCGGAGAGCAGGGAGAGAAACATAATCCTTACATGTTTTGGTGTGTTTTTATCCCCCTTTTGAGCTTTGCATGCTAAAGGCCCCTCTCTGAGCACCAGCCGCTCCTGGGCACCTGCTGGGTGTGAGGCACCTGCTGGGTTCGAGGCAGCCGCTGGGGGGTGGGGTGGGGGGACGGGGGGACGGGGGGACGGTCTGTGCCAGGGAGGGTGTGTGTGGTTAGGTAACCCAGGAAGCAGGTGGGGAAATTCCTCTGGGCTTCTTTCTTTTTAAAAATATTTTTATTGATTTCAGAGAGGAAAGAAGAGGGACAGAGAGATAGAAACAGCAATGATGAGAGAGAATCATCGACTGCCTGCCTCCTGCAGGCCCCCTCCACCCCCCCTCACATTGGGGATCAAGCCCACAGCCCGGGTGTGTGCCCTTGACCGGAATCGAACCTGGGACCCTTCCGTTCGCAGGCCGACACTCTATCCACTGAGCCAAAGCAGCTAGGGCCCTCTGGGCTTATTTCCGTTTGACAGCCTCTAAATTTCCCATTCATTTCTGTTTCAGAGTCTAATTTTCCCAGTCATTTCTGTTTCACGTCTCTAACTTTCCCATTGGGCGTTGGGTGTTGGTGCTCTTGCACGGAAGCTGGCGCTGTGGAGAACTCTGGGAGAGGTGGAGGGGCCACAGGGAAGAGGGGGCGTGGCTGTGGCATGGACCGCCCCCCCCCCCCTCGGCCTTGCACACAGGCCGGAGGTCAGTGCCCACCCAGGGCATGAGCGGGACTTGGGCGATCCGCACTGTGGCCGGGCCGGTGGGCCGAGAGCTGGGACTGGGCCCGGGCTGTCTGACTTCACACCCGCCCTCCGTTCCTTCGGGAGGGGGCGGGAGCAGAGCCCACGGGCGTTTCACAAGCCATATGGGACCCAGGAGGGCCCCCAGCCTGGCAGCTGGCTCCGCTGTCTGTGACTCCCATCCCGCCGTCAGCACGGATGACAGACTGTCGACACCTCCCGTCAGAAGAGGCTGAAGGCCCGTCTGGAGCAGCGCCCGCTCTCTCCGAAGCACTAAGGATGCTTGAACTTGGATCCGGTCGGTCCTGCATAGCTGGAGCCCAGCAGAGACTGCCAGGCAAGCTTCTTTTCCACTTTTATTTTTCTAAAATAAATTTTATTGATTTTTTTACAGAGAAGAAGGGAGAGGGATAGAGAGCTAGAAACATCGATGAGAGAGAAACATCGATCAGCTGCCTACTGCACACCCCCCACTGGGGATGCGCCCGCAACCAAGGTCCATGCCCTTGACTGGAATCAAACCTGGGACCCTTCAGTCCACAGGCCGACGCTCTATCCACTGAGCCAAGCCGGTTTCGGCTCTTCTCCACTTTTGAACCACTTAGCGGAGCAGGTCATTATTCTAATTGCTTTGACGCAAAGAATGTGGGCAGTTTTGTAGGCCCACAGTGCAGAACTCTGTCCGACTGGTCTCCTGCGGATCATGTTCGTATTCCGTTTGGATTGACTTTTTGCCCTTGACAACATATTTCTTCACCCCGCATCTCGTTTCCTGGGTGTGTGCTTTATCTCTCTAGCTGGTAGCGCTGCTCTTTGAGGCCATTGAGCTTATCCGTGTCTTTATTACCTCAGTGAGGACAAAGTTTAACTCCTAGACATCAACTTCGTGTTTTGCTTTTTTTTTAAGTTGTCACTTTCAGTGTTTCTTGCCTCCCCCCCCCCCCCCCCCAATTACTAGTTTAAAGACGAAGCATTACACCAAGTAGTGTTCGAGTTTTGTCTCTTCAGGTTTTATGTGGTGAGTTTTGGTTCACCCTGGTGATTTTATTATTATTATGTAACCGGTTCTCTTGCTGCACTTTAATGCCAGCTGTTGATGAATCTCCGGTTCAGGACGTGTGACTGCAAAATGAGTCCCTCTGATGTGTACGCATGGAGGGTGCTCTTGGCTGTCGTGGACGGTTTCCCTGGTCTTCTGTTTAGTTCTCGGGCATTTTGGAATATCCGCGAACATTCTGTTGTAGTTTGTTTACTAGACACCCCTGCAAGAATAGAGCTTCCTGCGACCTGAGCAAAGCTCCCTCCCTTCTCTGCTGCCTCACTTCCTTCTCCACTACCTCACTCTCTCCCGTCTCCTCTGCCTCGCTCCCTCCCTTCTCCCCCATCCTGCTTGCTTGCTTCTCCGCAGCTTTGCTCCCTTCTGCAGTGCTTGGCTTCCTTCTATGCAGTCTTCTGTGCCGGATATGCAAATTAACCACAATCTTGTTTGGGTTAATTTGCATACTTGCTCTGATTGGCTTGTGGGCGTGGTGAAAGTATGACCAATTTGCATATTGCTCTTTTATTAGATAGGATATTAAATGATCCATTTGGGAGTCCAGTTTCTTCTGCCAGACAGTTTTCTTCTTAAAGCTAGGAAACAAAGGTGTTCTTCCAGCAAATATTCTTCCTCTTACAGCTAAAAAGAAAGGCCTTCCAGTGCCCATCCACTCACCTCTCTGTCCCTTCCCCACACATCCTTCTCTTATCAGAGGAGCACTTCCTTGATGCTACAGCAGCCAGCTCTTCCTGCTGAGCTTGGAGGATGAGGGGGGATTGTGGTCACAAGGCTAGAAAGGAGCCTGGAACAGAACCTGGGAGGTCTTGAAAGTGTGGTTACCACGTTTGGACTCAGCTGGGCTTGTGCCCGAGGGGGTGCCGGCAGCTTGGGCCTGCAGGGTCGGGTGTGTGCGGAGTGGGGGCTGCGCAGGGCATTGCTGGCGTCCCAGTGATCTGCTGGGTCCGAGTGTGGCAGTGTCGCTGGTGTAGAGGACGAACTGCCGGTGAAGTGTAGGGACGAGGAGAGGATGGCCCGGCCTGGCCAGAGCGGCTCAGAGGTTGAGCATCGAGCTCTGAACCAGGAGGTCACAGTTCGATTCCTGGTCAGGGCACGTGCTTGGATTTCAGGCTTGGTCCCCAGTGTGGGGCGTGCAGGGAGCAGCAGATCCACGATTCTCTCTCATCATTGATGTTTCTGTCTCTCCCCCTCTCCCTTCCTCTCTGAAATCAATAAAACAATATTTTTTTAAAAAGCCCTCTGGCCACCGAGACCGGTGTGGCTCAGTGGATAGAGCGTCGGACTGGGGACTGAAGGGTCCCAGGTTCGAATCCGGCAAGGGCATGTACCTTGGCTGCGGGCACATCCCCGGTAGGGGGCATGCAGGAGGCAGCTGGTCGATGTTTCTCTCTCATCGATGTTTCTGACTTTCTATCCCTCTCCCTTCCACTCTGTAAAAAATCAATAAAAAATCTTTTAAAAAAATTAAAAAAAAAAAAAAGCAGCCCTCTGGCCAAAACCGTAACCACTCAGTGGATAGAGCGTCGGCCTATGGACTGAAAGGTCCCAGGTTCGATTCCGGTCAAGAGCATGTACTTTGGCTGCAGGCACATCCCCAGGGGGGTTGTGTGCAAAAGGCAGCTGATTGATGTTTCTCTCTCATCAGTGTTTCAGACTTTCTATCCCTTTCCCTTTCTCTCTGTAAAAAATCAATAAAATATATTTAAAAAAATAAAATAAAGCCCTCTGAGGGGTCAGAGATCTGGAGCTGGAGAGACAGGTCTCGGCTGGGGGTGGAGGTGGCTTCAGGCCCCGGAGGGAGGGGCGGACTAATCCTGTGGGAGGATGTCACCATCAAAGAGGAGGATGCGATGAGAGGGGAGACAGGGACAGGCACACGGCGTGGTCGTCTGCTTACTTTTGGAAGTAAAATATGAAAGACAAGGACACAGAGGTTGTGGCTCGAAAAAGCCTGCCAGAGGGAGTTGATTTCCTGAGAGCCGCCCAGGCTGGGAGGGGAGGGTCAGGTTCAAGAAGGCAGCCTTGCCCGTGGCTGGGGCAGTCTGTCGGGATGCGAAAGGCACCCAGGCTCCGGCCCAGCCCCTGCCCCCGGCTCTGCCCCCCGGAAGCACAGGCGGCTGGCGGGGTCTGTGCGGGAATGCTGATGGAGGCAGAGCTGAGCGCGAAGTGGGTGTCTGGGGGTTCCCAGGGGGCCCGGTTGGAGAAAACGGGGCGCGTCGTGCCCGCTCCGCTTGACTTGGAAGGATTCCCACGAGGAAAGAGGAGGCAGAGGGCCCTGCGTGCCAGGATCTTGTTTTTGTAGAATATAAAGTGATTCAAAGCAATCGCTCTGTGAATGCTGGCCGTAGCGGGTGGGAGGGCTGGGAGACACCGGTCCTGAGGGAGGAGGCGGGTGGCAGGTAAGCGGAAGAGAAAACTGCTTACAGAATGTCTGAGGTGAGCCACATAGTCAGGGCAGGGGGCTCCCCAGCATGTGCCAGGTCAGGCAGCGCGTCGGGGAGAGGCGATGTGGCCGATTCTGTTTTCTTCCTTTTAACTTCTCTCCGTTGGTTGCAAATGAAGGAGCAGCGTCCATTCGGTTGGAAACTGGTTCGAGAGCAGTTGGGAGGGGAAGCCCGATGCCTCGCTGTCCGGGGTGGTGGCAAAGTAGGCATCACGGGGGGGCTGCTTTTTCGAAGGAGACTTTGAGGGAAAACATTCAGGGGCCAAAAAGGAAAAGGAGCTTGTGGCTGGAGAGAGCGGTGGCGAGGTGACGGGAGGGGACCTCATTCCGTGCGGGGAATAGGCGGTTTGGAGGCCGAGGAGGGGAGAGCTGCTTTGGAGATGCCAAGGAAGGTGCCCCAAGGTGAGCAGTGGACACGGGTCCCCCTGCGTGTCCTGGGAAACAGGGATGGCCTGGCCAGTGGGCACAGCGGAGGCTGGCTGGCAGGAAGGCCTGGCAGAGAGAGAGAATGATTTCGAGGTTTAGAGGAAGGACACTGAGGGACAGTGATTTAAAAAGAGTCTGGCCCAGCCGGTGTAGCTCAGTGGTTGAGCGTTGACCTATGAACCAAGAGGTCAGCGTTCAATTCCCGGTCAGGGCACCTGCCTGGGTTGCAGGCTCCATCCCGCTGTGGGGCGCGCAGGAGGCAGCCGGTAGGCGATTCTCTTTCATCATCATTGATGTTTCTATCTCTCTCTCCTCTCTGAAGTCAATAAAGATATATTTATTAAAAATGGTAATGGAGAGCAGGCCTGTTGGCTGCCACAGGGGCTGGAGGGTGGCTTTGCAGACGGGGGTGCCTGTGAGAAGTGGGGAGCTGCCTCCGCAGAGGGTGGTGGAGAAGAACACCTCAGTGGGCTCTGGGAAAGGTAGAGAACTGGAAGGCCTGGTCGTCTCCCCCAGTGGTGGCAGGTCAAGGTCATCTCTAGAGGGTCTGGCCAGTCCAGGAGCAGAAAGGGACTTTGGAACTGACTTCTGGTGGGGACCAAGGAGACGGCCTGGAAAATGAAGGGGCAAGAGGCTTTCGGTCGGAAATGAGGTCCTGGTGGAAATGACTGGGCATCGTGGTGTCCAGCTGATGGAGGGACACAGGCAGGTCAGAGGGTCGCTCAGAGGAGGGCTGAGGGGCTGGGGCCCAAGGGAGGCAGCGGGATGGGATGGAATTAGGGGGTCACATCCCGGGAGTCAGAACTCTCGGGGCTGCAGTGTCCCTATTGGATGCACGACCTCACCTTACCTCACACTGTCTGTGTCACCGCATCCCTGGCTTCCTTTGTCCCCGCACAGGATGTCTAACCCCAATCACTGTCCCTCACTGTCCCTCAGTGTCTTTCCTCTAAACCCTCTCCTCGCAATTTCCCCTGAAGTCTCTGCTGTGGCCTCATCCAGTAGTCGGCAAACTCATTAGTCCACAGAGCCAAATATCAACAGGACAACGATTGAGGTTTCTTTGAGAGCCACATTTTTTAAACTTCTTCTAATGCCACTTCTTCAACATAGACTCTCTCAGGCCGTGGTGTTTTGTGGAAAAGCCACACTCAAGGGGCTAGAGAGCCACATGTGGCTCGTGAGCCGTGGTTTGCCGACCACTGGCCTAATTGGTTTAGTCACTGCTCCCCAAAACCCCACTGTGAGCCGTGCGCCTCTCGACCCGTGTGTCCATGCAGGAGCCACCAGCCACACGTGGCCGGAGTGGCACACCCCAGGCGCTCGAGGACACGAAACGTGCTCCTCGGTCATCTTTATGCTGCTTATGTGCTAAAACGCTAGGAACTTGGGTAGATTGGGTTGGAATAGATTGTTAAAACCAATTTCACTTCTTTTTCCTTTAAAAAAAAGTTATTTATTTATTTATTCATTTATTGCTTAAAGTATTACAAATAGTAGTACATATGTTTCCTTTCCCCTCTCCCCCCTCCATTGACCTCCCCCTGGCCTCCTCTACCCCCCAGCACATGCCCTCACCGGCACCCCCACCAGTGTCTTGTATCCACTGGTTATGCTTATATGCATGTGTACAAGTCCTTCGGTTGATCTCTTACAGCGCCCCCCGCCCTCCCCACTGTAGTTTGACAGTCTGTTCCATGCTTCTTTGCCTCTGTGTGTATGTGTGTGTGTGTGTGTGTGTGTGTGTATATATATATATATATATATATATATATATATATATATATTTCCCTCGTTTCTTTTCTTTAAAAAATCTTGCATCTGCATACTAGAAATAAACATATAAGAAGAAAAAATGTTTGAGTCTCAATTTCAATGTCCAACAGTTCTGAGTCCCAGTTTCACTGTCAAGTAGTTCCTTCTTTTTCCTTTTCTCCACGTCTTGTTTCTGCTGGTAGCACTGTCCTCGGCTTTGCTGGGGCAGTTTTCTCTGCTGGATGCTTCTCAGTCCCCGTCCATTCACCCACCTTTATCCGTTTGTAAACTCTTCCCCTGTCTGCAACCCTTATTATTATTTTTATTTCAGAGAGGAAAGGAGAGGGAGAGATAGGAACATCAATGATGGGAGAGACTTGATCAGCTGCCTCCTGCACGCCCCGCACTGGGGATCAAGCCCACTCCCTGGGCATGTGCCCTGACCGGGAATCGAACCGTGATCTCCTGGTTCACAGGTCGACGCTCACCCCCTGAGCCCCGCCTGCCGGGCTGCGACACGGGTTGTCTCGGCTCTTGTCATCCACTCCTAGCTTTTGTGGGGGATGTCACAGGTGTCCTGTCCCCGTCTGTGCTCAAAATCTGCTTGCCAGCCTTTCGTCGCTCCCTCCTGGAAGATACGAAGGCATTGCCTTCCCCGGATGGTCACCCCTTGAACCCAGGACTGGAACAAGGGCTTTGCCTTGGCCTGTGGAGCTCACGTGTTTGTCCAGTGAATAAATAGATGATCCATTTGCATTTCCACTGGTCTGCACAGAATGTACTTTAAGATCTAAATCGGTCACAGAAGACGACCTGAATGTTGTCCCTGTCTTAGGCGTCCCCTGAATTAGGAGAAGTAAACGCTTTCTGGAGTTGAGCGTGGTCACAGGGTAATTACAGGCTCCGCAGTGACTGTGAGGACTGACGAGGGCTGTTAGCAAGGCTTTACCAGGACGCACTGTGCGATGTCCAGGCTTGGCTCTGGCTGTGCGGCTGTGGCTTTGTAGAAAGTGAGCTCGTTTTCCTGCCCATCTTAGGTTTCCACTTTTATGGCTTCTGTTTTGAAGAAGTGGTTTTTCAAACTGGGGCATGGAGAAGGAAGGCGGGACCCAGCGCGCCTCCTCCTGCTTTTTCCTGGCAAACGAATTCGTCTTGAAATCTGCAATCCTTTCCCCTTTATTCGAGACGCCCGCCCGGGTGTGACTTGGAGCTCCTGACAGCCGCTGCAGGGCGTGGACTTTGGAGCCGAACCGGAGCCGAGGGGGATCGCAGCCCGAGGTGCCGCCTGGACCTGGCAGCTGGCTCTGTGTGAGCCGAGCAGCAGCCGCGAAGGGAAACCCGAGTGCCAGCTCCTGCCGAGGCGCCGCCGGGAGGGGGCCAGGCGAGGGGCCGGTGCCATTAGCCGCCACAACGAGGCTTAGGAACATTCGCAGCTTGACAGCCGAGAGAGTCTGCCTCTCCATTACGAACCTTCGTCCTTTCCAGATGCTTCTGGCCAAGTGGGCACGCTCGGCGGGCGGCCGGGACCTCGTGCCTGCGGGCATGGAGCTGCGCCTGCGTGCTCCCTGCTGAGCTGCTGGGGGGCCCCCTGGCCCAGGACCGACCAGCCGTGAGCAAAGGGTCCTAAGTGGCCAAGCGGAGACGAAGTGGCATTGCAGCTGGATGAAGGCGGGTGTTCCCATTGCCCTTTGCAGGCCTGTGTGGCCGAGCTCCGATCTGTGCCCAAGCTCCGATCTGTGCCCAAGCTCCGATCTGTGCCCTCACTCAGCAGTGACAAGGGCTGGCGGCTTGCCCCTTCTGCACGGGGACAGTTTGTGCTTTTGTCCATCAGACATCCTCGCTGAAGCCCTGGGTCGCTCGCCCTGCTCCATAACCACTTGCAGAGCTGCGGGCTGTTGGCACATCCGTTTCTCTGGAGCAAGATTCTCCAGCCCCTGCCTCATCGCCAGCCACAGCGTCACCTTGCTGACCCTGTCGGAGCGGCCAGTGCCAGGCCTCGCTCTCCCTGGCACTTTCTCAACGCCTCGTGTAACTACATTGCTCCAGGACGGGTGCCCTCCCAATCCGCAGAGAGGGACGCAGGGCTCAGAGAGAGCGAGATAGAGCCGTTTTGGACCCGGTCGGATCCCCAGGAGCTCCCTCTGCGGACTGCACCGTGCTGGCACCAACAGCTCTGTGATCCTGAGGAAAGGACTCATCGGCACGCTGCTCTGGTGAGAGAGAAGGACCAGGTGTACCGGTTAATAACGCGGCTTCTTTCCCAATAGATGGAGTTACACATATGTTGATATATATGCGACTTGATATGTCTGCTATTTTTGTCGTATTGACAGCGAGCTTCAAAACTTCATATGTCAAATTTTCTGAAGGTGTGAACATTGTAGATATTTTTATGCTCAGAAATGTCGAGTTTCGTGCCAAAAAAAGAGCATTTGCGGGAAGTTTTAATTCATTACTTTATTTTGAAGAAAAGTGCTGCTGAAAGTTATCGTATACTTCGGAAAGCTTATGGTGAACATGCTCCATCTCAAGATACTTGTGAACGCTGGTTTAAACGCTTTAAAAGTAACGATTTCAATGTGAAAGACAAAGAACGTCCAGGTCAACCGAAAAAGTTTGAGGACGAACAATTACAAGCATTACTGGATGAAGATGCGTGTCAAACTCAAAAACAACTTGCAGAAAGATTAAACGTTGCTCAGCAAACAATATCCGATCGTTTACAAGCAATGGGAAAGATTTGAAAGGAAGGAAAATGGGTGCCACATCAACTGAACGAAAGACAAATGGAAAACCGCAAAGTCATCAGTAGAATGTTGCTTCATCGGCACAAAAGGAAGTCTTTTTTGCATCGAATTGTAACTGGCGATGAAAAGTGGATTTATTTTGAGAATCCCAAACGCACAAAATCATGGGTTACTCCAGGTCAACCATCAACATCGACTGCAAGGCCAAATCATTTGGGAAAGAAGACACTGCTCTGCGTTTGGTGGGATCAGGAAGGTGTGGTGTACTATGAGCTTCTAAAACCAGGTGAAACCATTACTACTGATCGCTACCGACAACAGATAATCAATTTGAACCACGCTTTGATCGTGAAACGACCAGAATGGGCCAAAAGACACGGCAAAGTGATTTTGCTTCATGATAACGCACCATCACACACTTCAAAACCAGTTAAAGACACGTTAAAAGATCTTGCCTGGGAAGTATTAACCCACCCGCTGGATTCACCAGACCTTACTCCTTCAGATTACCACTTGTTCCGATCGATGGCACACGCACTTTCTGAGCAGCGCTTCAAAACGTACAAAGAAGTGGGAAATTGGATCTCTGAATGGTTTGCCTCAAAACAAGAAAAGTTCTTTTGGGACGGTATCCACAAATTACCTGAGAGATGGGGGAAATGTGTAGCTAGCGATGGTCATTACTTTGAATAAAGCACTTTTGATGTTTCTCTTGAAATTATCGTGTGTGTTTTTTTTTTTTATTAGAAAATCCGCATTATTAACCAGTACACCTGGCAGTTGGAGAGTAGTGTGAATTTCATATCTGCTTCCTGAGAATTGCGAGCAGTCTAGGAGAACTGACTTTCTAACTAAGCACCAACATCTGAACCAACAACTATAAAAGCAAAGAAATTTTAAGAGAAGCGAAACAACATGATATAGTTTTTTTTAACCTCATGGAATGTTCAGACCCCCAACTTTTCTGGAGAAAATTATGTTTGTTTGCCTTTCTTTCTGAGAGTACCATGAAACTGGAGTTGGGCATTGTCTTTGGTGGCTTCTGGACAAGTGATCTTTGATGACTTCAGTATTTTGGCTTTAAAGGAGAGGATTCTATTTCTAAATTGCTGTTCTATTTAGGTCTTCAGGGGTGGGATCCTATGAATTTGCTATTATCGTAGACCAAGGCCTATATATAGAGACACTCAAATTAAATGTGGTGCAAATCCATGTCTTTAAAAAAGAAGAAGAAGAAAGCAATTACTATGTTTGAAAGCCAAGCTATAAAAAGAAAGTGAACTCATACGAGAGTCAAGGCAGGATTTCAGTTTCCTAAGCAAATGGCCCGAACTGTCCTTCCCTTCTGCGTCCTGCAGTGGCCGTGCAGGGGACTGCAGACGTCTCGGAATCCGGTCCCATGGTCATTGCCGGGAAGGCTGGCACTGGGGGTCTTCCCTGTGAGCGCTCACCGATGGCTCGGGAGATGGACTGGGATGGGTGTGGGGCTCCGCAACGCAGCCTGTGCCTTGGTCCATGCTGTTCTACTCTCTGCGCGCCCCGTGGAGCCTGTTGTGTGGTTTAAAGGTCGTTAGTTGTATTTAATATGGACTCATGCACACTGCCCTGGTTTTCCTTTAAAGTTAAAATTCAGGTTCTTGAGACCATGCATGTCTTTGGCCACCAAAGCTAGACTAGTACCTGTCAACTGTGCCAATCACATTTATTTGTCTGTCTATCTATCATCTATCTATCTATCTATCTATCTATCTATCTATCTATCTATCTATCATCTATCTATCTATTTAATTGAGTTTTTTTATTCTTTAAAGTATTACAAATAGTAGTACATATGTTTTCCTTCCCTCCCCATTATGCTCCCCCCAGCCTGCCCTACCCCACAGCACATGCCCTCACCTACCCCCCCCCCCCCGCCCCAGTGTCTTGTATCCATTGGTTATGCCTACATGCATGCGTACAAGTCCTTAGGTTGATCTCTTACAGCCCCCGCCCCCCCACCCTTCCCAGCCTTCCCCCTGTAGTTTGACAGTCTGTTCCATGCTTCTTTGCCTGTATATCAATCTTTTCCCCCTGTTTATTTTCTTTAAAAAGATCTTGCATCTGCATACTGGAAATAAATGTATAAGAACAAAAAATGTTTGAGTCTCAGTTTCAATGTCTAACTGTTCTGAGTCCCAGTTTCAATGTCACGTAGTTCCTTATGTGTACAGGTCAGCAATGATATCTGGATGGTGGAGATATGGTGGCAATGCAGGTTCCACCCTCTCTGGTTTGGACCTGGGCCGCCTGCAGTGACACACAGCTGCCGACTGCTAGCATGTGTGCCAGTCATATTTAAAAACTGGTTTCAGTGCACGTAGCAAGTCCCTCCCGTGTCCCACCCTGTCCCCCAAAGCAAAGCAGGAAGCACAGAGGAACATGGGGAGCCTTTGGGAAAGGCCTCGGACCTTTGCTGGGAGCAGAGTGACTGGAGTGGCTGGACGTCAGCCTCCCCTGGCGGTTCTGAGAGCTGAGAACACCCAGCGTGAACCGGTCTGCGTGTTCCTCCGGCTGCATGTTCCTGCCCTCCAGCGCTCTCCTGCCCTAAGGACCAGCCGCCTGCTGGCCTCCCGTCACCACAGGTAGGTGTCTGCGTGGAAACACAGAGCAGCTCACATCCAGGCGATCGCTGGGCCTTCTGAAAACGCCACGTGGCTTTAGCTCAAGTACTGGAGCCGTGGTTGGCAAACTGCGGCTCAAGAGCCACATGCGGCTCTTTGGCCCCTTGAGTGCGGCCCTTCCACAAAATACCACAGCCTGGGCAAGTCTATTTGGAAGAAGTGGCGTTAGAAGAAGGTTAAGTTTAAAAACTTTGGCTCTCCAAAGAAATTCCAGTCATTGTCCTGTTGATGTTTGGCTCTGTGGACTGATGAGTTTGCCGACCACTGGGCTAAGGCACGAGATGAACAGGAACCTCCAAGGGGAGGGACCGTTAAGACCTGGGTGAGCTGCCGCATCACGACATGCCGAACGGCGTCCCCTGTGGGGACGTGCTCAGAATTTCAGATGACACAGGTCCCTCGGCAAATACAAATGGCCTTGGCATTTGTCCTGACTTGCTTTCCCTGGGTTCTTCCTGAGGTTTCCCATTTTGCGATGGGAATTGTTTCTCGCCTGCTTTTTCTCCCCAGGGGGGTGGTGTGCTTTAAGCAGCAGCTCTTCTGTGCAGACTGCCCTGTGGGTAACCGTCCCGTTCTGAAGGGCGGAGGCTTCTTTGGCATCGCCTGTGGCTGACTCACCAGGACCCTGGGGGCCCCGGCCCGCCTCTGGGCCTGGCTCTCCCTGAGAACTGAAGTCAAGGTGGACAGCAGTGGCTCTGGCTCGGGTCAGGTATGGATGAGCTCACCATGGCTGGGACCTGGTGAAAGGCTGGAAGCAGCTCACACACTCCTGTCAGCTTTGGCAACGTCTGAGATTTAGGAAAGATGGGAACCGCTGGCTCGACCCTCCGGAAACTCCTGCTGGGCAAAGGCTGGGGAGAGAACGCACTTGGCCTTGCAGCATCAGGAACCGGGTTCCAGTGCCCCTCTTCTCGCCACTCGCCGCCCGTGCCACCTGCGAACTGTTCTGTCTCCGTGCAGTTGTGACCTGCTTCTGGACTTGACATATTTCTGGGCTTTTCATTGGAGCAAACGATCCAAATGGTCATTTCATAGACTGTTTTGCCATCTGATAGGGTAACTACTCTGTGTTTTAAATAGTTTTCCCCCTGTTCTCTAGTTTATCTGCAGCTTTTTCTTGTTGTTGTTGTTTTGTTTTGTTTTGTTAGTGGTTTCAATTGCAAGCACGCTTGTTTTTGAGGCGGAAGAGGTGGTTCCTCTGGGAGGCGCTGGGCCTCTCTGGCCTTTTAGAGGGAGGTAAGCGGCAGGCCGGAGGTGGCGCGTCTATGCGGGCTTCCAGGGCCGCTCACCTGGGACTCGGGGCGGCCTGTGTGGCCCCGGTCCCCGGTGCCCACCTCTGGGCCTGGGGAACTGGCTATGCTAGGGGAGATTTCTGGGTCATAGAATTAAGGGCTAACATGTAACATTATCACTTTCAATGATCTCACTTGCTTTTCTCGTATATTTCACTTGAGGGGATCTATGGAAAGTTAATTTAATGTGTATTTTGAAGGGGGGGGGGGAGTGTAACCAGAGGCTATTCATAAGGGTGGAAAATCCACAGTCCCTGAAAATACCAAAGACAGAGAGCTTCTCAAAACATAGAACACTACGGGCCTGGTGCACGAAATTCGTGCACTAGGGGTGGGTGGTCCTTCAGCCCAACCTGCCTCCTCTCACATACTGGGAGTGCTCACGGACTTTCCGGCCTTGGGCACCCAGCGATCACCCTGTGATTGCTGGCTCCACCCCAGCCTGGCCTTGGTCAGGGGACCTCGGCCAGGGGAGCCCCAGCAATCACCCTGCGATCAGGCTGATGGCTGGCTTTGCCCCAGCCCCAGCCTGCCCAAGGCCGGAAAGTCTCTGGCTGAGGCTTTCCGGCCTTGGGCAACAGCCATCTTGATTGGGGGTAATTTGCATATCACTCCTAATTGGCTGGTGGGTGTAGTGGAGGTACGGTCAATTTGCATATTGCTCTTTTATTAGGATATGTTATAGAACATAGAACATGTTGTGTGATGGATAGAGCACAAGGTCTGCGAGGGAAAAACTGGTTCAGCAGAGGCTGTGCTCATGTTGAAGGGAAAGGATGTTTAAGTTGAACAGTCTCAGCCATTCTGCCAAAATGTTTTCCTCCGTGTTTCTGTGTGTTGGCTCCCTGTACATACCCACGCCTAGTGCCTGTGCAAACCTGTTGGTGAATGGGAGTTAAAGTTTGGGAAGATTACGTTATGACCCTCCCCCACTGCCCCCTTGCCACGTCGGGCATGGAACGGAGCGCTCAGCGGGCTTATGTCTGAAGTACGGATGCTGATAGCAATCTGCACCATTAATCATTAAGCCCTTGTTCCTACAAGCAGCATTAAATGGAGGCTGAGGCAGCTGCCAGAAGAGTCTGGGAGAATCCTTTGAGGGTGGTTAGGGTTTGTTTTCTTCATCACTGCTCTCTGCACCTCTTCAGTACGCAGGAGACTTTTAAATTAAACCCCGGGGTTGTCTGTGGACCAGAGGAATTTTTGGCAAATGAAAGAATGATTTCCCCCGTATTTTATGTCTGTGCATTGAAGCAGCCATGTCTTGGGCTGTAGGTGGACATTCCAGGACCACAGTGCACGGAGTTTCCTGTGTGGCCGCCCTGGAGATCACGCATGCGTGGGGTTCTGTGGGATCCGAAGCTCACGTCTGGTCAAACTGGTTTTGGTTTTCCTTGTGCTCAGGTCTCCTGGTTCCCGTCCTGGATGTGGGGAGTGGGCTATGCAGGCAGGGAGTTGGCTGATGCAGAGGGGAGTGGGCTGATGGGGGCGGGGAGTGGGCTAATGGGGGCGGGGACTGGGTTGATGCAGGGGGAGTGGGCTGATGCAGGGGGGAGTGGGCTGATGCAGGGGTGAGTGGGCTGATGCAGGGAGAGTGGGCTGATACAGGGGGGAGTGGGCTGATGGGGGTGGGGAGTGGGCTGATGGGGGCGGGGACTGGGTTGATGCAGGGGGAGTGGGCTGATGCAGGGGGGAGTGGGCTGATGCAGGGGTGAGTGGGCTGATGCAGGGAGAGTGGGCTGATACAGGGGGGAGTGGGCTGATGGGGGTGGGGAGTGGGCTGATGGGGGCGGGGACTGGGTTGATGCAGGGGAGAGTGGGCTGATGCAGGGGGAGTGGGCTGATACAGGGAAGAGTGGGCTGATGGGGGTGGGGAGTGGGCTGATGGGGGCGGGGACTGGGTTGATGCAGGGGGGGTGGGCTGATGCATGGGGGAGTGGGCTGATGCAGGGGGAGTGGGCTGATGCAGGGGGAGTGGGCTGATGCAAGCGGGGCTGGGCTGATGCAGGGGGGAGTGGGCTGATGGGGGTGGGGAGTGGGCTGATGGGGGCGGGGACTGGGTTGATGCAGGGGGAGTGGGCTGATGCAGGGGGGAGTGGACTGATGCAGGGGTGAGTGGGCTGGTGCAGGGAGAGTGGGCTGATACAGGGGGGAGTGGGCTGATGGGGGTGGGGATTGGGCTGATGGGGGCGGGGACTGGGTTGATGCAGGGGAGAGTGGGCTGATGCAGGGGGAGTGGGCTGATACAGGGAAGAGTGGGCTGATGGGAGTGGGGAGTGGGCTGATGGGGGCGGGGACTGGGTTGATGCAGGGGGGGTGGGCTGATGCATGGGGGAGTGGGCTGATGCAGGGGGAGTGGGCTGATGCAGGGGGAGTGGGCTGATGCAAGCGGGGCTGGGCTGATGCAGGGGGGAGTGGGCTGATGGGGGTGGGGAGTGGGCTGATGGGGGCGGGGACTGGGTTGATGCAGGGGGAGTGGGCTGATGCATGGGGGACTGGGTTGATGCAGGGGGAGTGGGCTGATGCAGGCAGGGCTGGGCTAATGCAGGTGGATACTCTAGGTGTCATCCTGGGTCCTTTTCTCTGGAGAATTGTCTTTGTGCTCTGGCCTTCAGCCACCATTTAGACATGCCCCTTACTGCCCAGTTAATACCCTTCTACTTGGGATCTCTCTTCTGGGTGCAGTGTGAGATAATTTTTAAGAAGGCAGCTGTCACCTACTGCTGTGTAACAAATTCCCCAACACTTGGAGGCTTCAAGCAGCGTTTATTCTCAGTTTCTGTGGTCAGGAATCCGGGCCCAGCTCAGCTGGATGCCCCGGGCTCCGGCGTGATATGTGGTCACATGGTCAGCCTGCTGTCAGCTCAGGCTTCAGCTAGGGAGGACCTGACATGGTTGCTGGCTGTTAGAATCACATTTCAGTTGTGTGGGAGATCGGTCTGTATCCAGAGATCCTGATGTGAAGAGGGTGCTGGTTTGTAATTTTATTTAAATCTGGGGTTTGATAGAGATTTGCTCAAAGGTGGATATACTTTTAAAAAATACATTTATTGCAGTATATGGGTATGCTTCTTTTAAAAAAAAATATTTTTTCCCCATTCTCTTTGGCTTTGATCAGCTCAGAATTAAAATCTATGTTCCCAACCTCTTACTCTCTTGTGATTATAGCCTTCGTTGTACCATACCATTTTGTAGCCTAATAAGTTAGGTCTTAGCTTGGTTGCTAAGCACTCCCTGTTTGTCATGCTCGGCATTTGAAAGGTGACTAACTTTGATGGACAGCTTGGGGCCCGGGTTATCAGAGGTGCGTCTCTGGCGAGCGGTGCCGATGGGGCCGGAACAGGCTGCTGCTCCCCCTTTTCCTCACGTGCTCACCATGTCACACCGTTTCACACGCTGTCACCTTATACTATTAATGCATTTCCTTTACAAAGATATAAATAAAACCTCCTATTATACATAATGTATATAATCTATTACATAAAATATATGTGACCTTTATTATATATGCCATATATAAACCTCTAGTATCTATAACATAATCTATCATATATGTCAACCACACGTGTAATCTTATTAATATAATTATCCCCTATAATTTAACATGTATAATATAATCCATTATGTAAATACCATGTTTTCTAGTTTACATGTACTATGTAGCCTATGATATCATTTACATAAACTGTTTTACATAATCGGTAATATATGTAACATGTGTATAATCTCCCAATCAGAAATATAAGCTTCTTAAGAGCAGATGGCGTGAGTCACTTTCACATTCGGAAGTACCTAGCACAGTCAGTTAAGGGGCTCGTGGCCTACACTCAGCCGGTACTTAGAGAATTTGTGGTCGATTAGTTTGATGAACATGGTATTTGCAGCCTCAGGGAATGGGGATCACACGTGCAGGCTCTTCCGCAGGCTTCCAGGCTGGTGCTGCTCAGGGGCAACTGCACTGCACCCGGTGACCTCCTCCCCGGGCCGTAGAAGGAGCCCGAAGCTTCAGCTTCACTCGGTCACTGTCACTTGTGGGTTCCAAAACGAGGAGCCGCATGCAGCCCGGGGTCTCCTGTCTCCGGGGCCCCCTGTGGCCAGACCTCCTGTCTCTGGGGCCTCCTGTAGCCATGCCTCCTGTGGCCGTGTCTCCCATGGCCGGGGCCCTCCTGTCGCTGGGGCCCTCCTGTGGCTGGGCCTCCCATGGCCAGGCCTCCCGTGGCCGGGGTCTCCTGGGGCCGGGCCTCCTGTTGCCCCTGCCGACCCTCTGCCCTTGACTCAGAAGCAGAGCTTTGGAAAGAGGGTTACAGTCCGAGCCCTGACTGGAGCCCAAGCCTCCGCATGGAAAATGGAGTGTGCAGTCAAACTCACTCACGTCCACATTTGTGTAGCCACTTTTCCAAACTCCGGTTTGGCAGTGTTGTGCGCTGTAACGTAGAGGTACAAAATGGCCTTTGACCAAAAGCAATCAGCTCTGAATTCCTCGCCTGGACTGCGGCATGATAAAATGTTAGAGGCCTTTTTTTGGCGACACTGTATAACATTTCCATGATAATGATGACCTTGAGGTGTTCTTATGTCAAAGAAAAGGCGTAACCTTACTTTGTCTGGTAATGACTTTCTCATCTCCCCCTGCAAACCCTTGCTCAGCCTTCCTATTTGTTTCCCTACTTGGATCAATCCTCCAACAACCAGAGGTCAGAGTCATCTCATCACCTAGGGCAGTGGTCAGCAAACTGCGGCTCGAGAGCCACATGCGGCTCTTTGGCCCTTTGAGTGAGGCTCTTCCACAAAATACCACGGCCTGGGCGAGTCTGTTTTGAAGAGGTGGCGTTAGAAGAAGTTTAAGTTGAAAAAATGTGGCTCTCCAAAGAAACTTCAGTGGTTATGCTGTTGCTGTTTGGCTCTATTGACTGATGAGTGTGCCGGAACTGGGGTAGGGGCGTTCCTCTCAGGCCTGTAGCGGAGGGTTGGGGAGCCCTGGTCATCAGGAGGGCCGAGTGACCAGATGGACTCGCTGGAAGCCACTTGCTGAATGTCAGGCAGGAAGACATTTAATGAGACGCAACACGTGTAGACGAAGCTGTGGTGGGATCTGGTTCTTGTTTTCTTTTACCTTCAGTCCTAGCACAATCTCTTTTTCTGGTAGGAGAAATGGAGCTTTCAGCAGTAAAAAAATAATTACTTCCTGCACATCGTGAAAGTGAGGGCCAAACAAAAACAGAGTGTGGCCCGTGTGCGGGTGTCGCTTGCGGCTGAGTTCACTGTAACTGGGGAGTTCACCTTGCCCTGCGTGGTGTGGGCAGGGCCAGGCCTTCCCGACTTTTCCACTCGGCCCATCCCTTAACATTCAGATGACGGTTCAGCGTCCAGATCCTTCCCTGTTCAACGCCACGTGGGCACTGGGATACATTTGTCCGATTCGTTGTCCCTTCTAAGGCAGAGACAGAATTTGGGTTCTAAGTTAAAGGCAAAAGACAAGGTCCCTTTACCAGTTAAACCTCATCATCGGTCAAGTGGAGCTTTTATACTATTTCTGGGCGGTTGGATAAAAGAAAACGATGGGAAAAAATTCAGGTGTTTTGTTGTTTTTTCTTATAAATTGTTTTTTATTGATTTCCGAGAGGAAGGAAGAGAGGGAGAGAAACATCAGTGATGAGAGAGAATCGCTAATTGGCTGCTTCCAGCACGCCCCTCACTGGCAATGGAGCCCACATCCCGGGCATCAGGCTGTGGCCTCTGGGTTCACAGGTTGACACTCTGTCACCCCAGCTGGGCATTTTGTTGTTGTTGTTGTTTTTTTTTAAATATATATTTTATTGATTTTTCACAGAGAGGAAAGGAGAGGGATAGAAAGTCAGAAACATCGATGAGAGAGAAACATCCATCAGCTGCCTCCTGCACACCCCCCACTGGGGATGTGCCCGCAGCCAAGGTACATGCCCTTGACCCGATTCGAACCTGGGACCTTTCAGTCCGCAGGCCGACGCTCTATCCGCTGAGCCAAACCGGTTTTGGCTGTTGTTGTTTCTTGTTTGTTTTTTTTTTTTGTTTTGTTTTGTTTTGTTTTTTCAGAGATTTGGGGGAAACTTTGTAAGACTTGTGCATGTTAGTGGTGCAGTGAGGGCTCCTCTGCTTACTTAGACGCCATGCAGGAAGGATGAAACGAACACGAGTTCAAAGTCGGATCCTTTGAGTGTGGCGGGCATTCCCGTAGGTTCGGGTCTAGCCGGATGTTGAGAAGGAGGAACCCGGGGAGGAGTGAGTTGTTGTTCTGACTTTCTGAGTGCGATTAGTGAAAGAAGGAAGAACGTTCCTGAAAAGGATAATGCCAGGTAAGCACGAGTCTGCACGTTCCGGTGGCAGCGTCGCTTTGCTCATCGGCGGTTTCCGGCGAGCCCCGGAAGTGCTGCAGCGTCATTTCCGGTGGAGACTTGGTAGACCCACACTCTCCAGTCTCAATCCTCACGCCGCTCCGGTTAGCATGGGGACCGTTGGGTTTGCTTTAAAGCGAGCTTCTCCGTACTCCTCCCCTCGCCGGCCGAGGCGCGGGGCGACGCTGGTCCCAGTGAGGTCATTTTGGAAAGTTTTATTTTTAGCGTGAAAGGAAAGCCAGGGGCCCGCTGGCACCAGCCTGCTGCCAAACAAATGAACACAGAAAGGGGCCGTCCCCGGCGGAACGGTTTTGTGCTGGAATTTGTTTCCTCGCCCTGGCAGGTTGGCCAGACGCCAGCGTCAGCAGCTTTATTCTCCTTCCCCCCAGACGTTTTATCTGCGCTTGTTCATTTGAGGAGAGAAAGCCTTTTCCTGCGGCCTCCTGATGGGTGTGGGTGCTGGCCCGACTGTAGGCAGGGTGCCCTCTCCCCCCTCCCAACTCGCTTCTCACTCCCACTGCCTACCCCAGTCCTATTTCAGCCCCTCCCCTCCTGTACATTGTACGCCTGATACCCCAGCTCAGCCCTTAGCAGCTGCCTCCTTAGCCGGATCCCATTGGCTAACCAGTGGTCAGCAAACTCATTAGTCAGCAGAGCCAAATAGCAACAGGACGACGATTGACATTTCTTTTGAGAGCCAAAATTTTTCAACTTGAACTTCTTCTAACGCCACTTCTTTAACATAGACTCGCCCAGGCCGGCCGTGGTGTTTTGTGGAAGAGTCATCCATACTCAAGGGTCCAAAGAGCCGCATGTGGCTGGGACCTTAACATTGCGTACCGCAGAGAAATCTCTTAAGACACACGCCGGGGACCGCATGTGTTCGGGCAAACCGCACATTATTTAAGTCATCATAACTACAGATCATGATGCACGTTAGGTGTTGTTTTTCATTGAGATGCTTCACTCGATGTGGACAAGGGGGTATGTTGACATCTCAGGTCCATAGCAGATTGACGCGCGAAACCCGAGAAAACTCGTGAGCAGTCCTTCACAGATGACGCATGAAACACGAGAAAACTCGTGAGCGGTACGAAATGTGTTAGGCATGTCACTGCTCTTGAACTCACTTTTTTAGTTGCTTTAACTAGAGGATTGCTCTAGTGACACACATTTTGTGATCTCCCACCAAGTGCCTGTTGCGGTGTCCAGGTTCCTCACTTGCATCATTTTATTTCTGCCTGATAACCAGCATTATGGGGGCGGGGGGAGCATTGTTATCTCCGTTTACCCGTGAGGGAGGCCTGGCTCAGGAGAAGAGGCTTACTCGGGGTCCCATGGATGGGAAGGGCAGGGAGCGGACTTGAAAACCCAGTTCCGCGGCTGCCCTCCCTCGCTGCCCTCTGCTGCCGTCCATGGAGCTCGAGGGGCTTTTCGAGAGCACCTCGTCCGGGGGTTCTGAGCCTGGCTCTGCATGGAGTCGGCTGGGGAGTTCAGCATGAGGTTCCCCGAGTCTCATCCCAGGCCAGCCGATCAGCGCCGCTGGGGGTGGAACCCAAGCCCGCTAGGGCCATGGTCGGCAAACTGCGGCTCGAGAGCCACATGCGATGCTTTGGCCCCTTGAGTGTGGCTCGTCCACAAAAGACCACGGCCTGGGCGAGTCTCTGTTGAAGAAGTGGCGTTAGAAGAAGTTGAAGTTTAAAAAATCTGGCTCTCCAAAAGACATTTCAATCGTTGTCCTGTTGCTATTTGGCTCTGCGGACTCACGAGTTTGCCGACCCCTGAGTTGGGGTTTACCGAGAGGAGCCCCAGGTGGTTCTGCCGTGCAGGCAGGGGCCTCCCCAAGGGCCTAGTCCGTCTCCTGCAGTTTCCAGGAGGATCTGAAGCCCCCCATTTCCTCCAGGCCAGTCAGCTGGTTCGTGCCAAGCGGGCACTTGGCCCCAGGTCTTCTGACAGCCCTCGGCCTCTCAGTATTGTTCACAGTCTGAAGCCTGACAGCTGAGTCTAGATACAGGAAGCATCGGATGAGTTGCTGCTGAGCCTGGAGCAGGGGTGGGGAGTGTCCGGCCCCAGGGATGTGTAAGGCCCACAAAATCCTTTGGTCTGGCCCCGCCAAGGTGGTAGGGGTGAGTTAATTAAATATTTGACCCAATACAGCAGGATAAATTTTAAGCTGAGCATTTTGTATGGCCCTTGAGTGACGTCATAAATATCCAATGGCCCTTGGCAGGAAAAAGGTTCCCCACCCCTGGCCCAGAGTTTGCGTGCCGGGTGCACTCAGGCCTGGTTTGGGAGGATTATAAAAAACCGATGGTTGTGATATGGTCCAATGAATATCAGCTGAAATACTAATGTGCAGCAGTAAGTATGAAGCACACTTTAAATTATATCTCTGCCTTCTGAAGTTTGGTCTGCTATCTCAGAATGCCGTAGATTGGGTAGCTTAACAAGACATGTTTACTTCTCACAGTTCCAGAAGCTGGAAGTCCAGGATCCAGGCGCCGGCAGCTGGAGTGTCTGATGAGAGCTCCCTGCCTGGTGTATAGCTGTGGCCCCCCTCAGTGGGGAGAGCCGGCCGACAGCCCGATGTTGCGGTAACGGGGTGGGATGAGGGGGCTGGAGCTGGCGGGGACACTGGGAAGGCCCTGTTGTCTTTGGGGAAGTAGCCTAGGGACTGTGGGAGAGTTTTGGCTGAAACATTCCAGAATATTTTTATAGCGTGGTAAATGGTGCAACAAACAAATAAACCCGGGGCATGCTTGAACAGAGAGAGATCGCGAGAGCCCCATCCACTCCAGAGGGATCGTGGCTGCTGTTGGGGCACAACCTCCGAGGCTGCCTCTTGCTCTGCTCTGGCCTCGAATGCACCGGTGGCCTCGGGGACAGGGCTGGGGTCACCTGAACCTGCAGGATTCCCGCCTGGAGCGTGGTGAGTCCCCTGGGTCTGTCCCCCGGGCGGGAGGAGCCCCTGGGAGGACTCGGGGTCCAGGATGTACACTCACAGGTCTCCCTCTACAGTTGGTTCACTTCATGCCTGGACGTTGCTGAGTCTTAAAAAAAAAATTAGATAATGGAATATGGTTTTGTTTAGTCTCGTTGTTTTCCTAATTTTCGCCTGCTTAGCTGCCAAGCTTGCTCATTAGCGATGGGTCATTAGTGCTGCGATAATTGTTAGCTTTGGCGGGGGCTGGGAAGCTCGTCTGGCTTTACCTGCAGCAAAGTCTCGGCATGTCTGTTGCGCGAGCAGCTAACTTTCCTGGGAGTGTATGTTTTATAACCAGCGTCCTTATCAGCATAGCTCTAATTTGAAATAATAGTAGTCATTTAAAAAGAGCAATAGTTTAAAAAAATGATATAGATGCTTGGTTGGAAAGGAAATTAGGAAAAGTAACTTCAGGGCTGGTCTTTAAAATTTGTATTTTAAATTATAAAATAAATGTGGTGTGCTAGAAAAGGAATGTGGTAGTTAGAGGGGAAAGTGTGTTTTAAATACACACAGTGTGCGGCAAAAGCAGGTTTACAGTGGTGAGTATGTGAAACACAGTTTATTGTATTCCTGTATATTAATAGCTAGAGGCCCGGTGCTTGAATTTGTATGTAGGTGGGGTCAGGGCAGCCAGCTGGGGTGAGGGGACGCGGGAGGTTGGCCAGCTGGCCTCGCCCCCCTGTCGGGGTAGAGCTGCCAGAGGGTGGAGCCAGCTGGGAGAAAGGACTGTGGGAGGCTGGCTGGCTAGCCTGTCCCCATCAGGCTGTTTGACCGGCTGCAGTGCGCATCATAGCGATTGGTTGTTCCAGTGGCTTGGCTTTATATATATATATATATAGACTAGGGGCCTTGTGCATGAAATTCGTGCACCTGGGGTAGGTGATCCCTTAGCCCAACCTGCCCCCTCACACATACTGGGAGCCCTCAGGGGATGTCATACTGACCACTCACCCCCAGCCTGCCCAAGCCCTAAAGCCTCTGGCCGAGGCTTTCGGCCTTGGACACCCAGCCATCGCCCTGCTTGCCTTGGCCCCTGCCTTAGCCCTGGTGCCTGGTGACCACCCAGCCCTCGGGGCCACATGCTCACCGCTGGCCGCCTGGGCTCTGCCCCCAGCCAGCCCCCAGCCCTGGCCTTAGCCCAGGCTCCCGGCGACCATGTGTGTTTGCTGCCGGCCGCCTCAGCTCTGCACCCCCCCACCCCCACCCCTGGCCTTGGCCTTAGCCCCGGCTGGCTCTGCCCGAGCTCCTGATTGGCTGGTGGGCGTGGCTTGATAAGAGGTATGGTCAATTTGCATATTACTCTTTTATTAGATAGGACTAGAGGCCCGGTATACGAAATTCGTGCAAGGGGGTAAGGGGATGTCCCTTAGCCCAGCCTGCATCCTCTCCAATCTGGGACCCCTCAAGGGGTGTCCGACTGCCCGTTTACGCCCGATCCCGGTAGGATCAGGCCTAAATGGGCAGTCGGACATCCTTCTCAAAATCCAGGACTGCTGGCTCCAAACTGCTTACCTGCCTGCCTCCCTGATTGCCCATAACTGCTTCTGCCTGCCAGCCTGATCACCCACTAACCACTACCCTGCCAGCCTAATTGATGTCTAACTGCTCCCCTTCCAGCTTGTTTGACACCAACTTCCCTCCTCTGCTGGTCTGGTCACCCCTAACTCTTCTCCCCTGCAGGCTTGATCACCCCCAACTGCCCTCCCTTGCAGGCCTGGTCCCTCCCAACTGCCCTCCCCTGCTGGCCTGATTGCCCACAACTGCTCTCCCTTACAGGCCAGGAACCTCCCACTGGCCCTCCCCTGCTGGCCATCTTGTGGTAGCCATCTTGTGTCCACATGGAGACAGGATCTTTGACCACATGGGGACAGCCCTCTTGTGTGTTGGAGTGATGGTCAATCTGCATATTTCTCTTTTATTAGATAGGATAAAGGCCTGATGCATGGGAGGGGGCCAGCCGGTTTTCCCTGAAGAGTGTCCCAGATCAGGGTGGGGGTTCCCTTGGGGTGAGGAGCGGCCTGGGCGAGGGGCCTGTGGAGGTTTGCAGGCCAACCACCCCCCACAGTGACCCAAGCGGAGGCCCTGGGATCTGGGATTAACCTATGTCTACAATTGAAACTTTGTAGCCTGGAGCAGAGCCAAGCCTTCTGCTCGCTCCTGTGGCAGCAGCCATTTCTGTTTGAAACTTTGTAGCCTAGAGTGGAGGCCTAGGCCGGCAATGGCAGGCTGAAAGCTTGGCTTCCTCCATTGCCAGGGAAACCCAAGCCTCTGTTCTCTCCAGCTCAGTGGCTGCTGCCATTTCTGTATCTCTTCTAATTGAAACTTTGTAACATTCAGTGGAGGCTTAGACAGGCAACGGCAGAAAGCTTGGCTTCCTCTGTTGCCAGGGAAACCCAAGCCTTCCTCCTGCTCTCAGTGGCGGAAGCCATCTTGGTTGGGGTTTATTTGCATAATCTGCTCCTGATTGGCTGGTGGGCGTGGCTGTGGGCGTGGCTTCTGTGTGGCGAATGTATGGTCAAATTTGCATATTACACTTTTATTAGATAGGATTGTATTATTGCATACTACTCTTTTATTAGATAGGATTGTATTATTGCATACTATTCTTTTATTAGATAGGACTGTCATATTTTCCATATGACCAACTGTCAACCTCCTTTTGCCCCACCCAATATCATAAGAGAAAACACACCGGGACGAGTGTTTTCTTCGGGTGAATGCTGAGTGGTGTTTTATAGTCTTAGCAGCAACACCTCTTCAGCTCACTGCTCACCCTCTGCAGTGGAAGCCAATGGTCTTCAGTTGAGAATAAGATGCCTGGAGAGTCTGGATGTCAGAGACAAAGTCTGGACAGAAGTCCCCAACAAAGGAGGGGGGCACTGTCAATGGCCCGTCCCAGGAAGTAGAGCCTACTGAGGCCTCTCCCCATGGGTGCCGGTGACCTTGCTATGTGCTACGTTGTTGTTTTCAATCCTTTTAACAGTCCGAGCTGGGTCACGCTCTCCGCATTGGCTTTACTTAGAGAAGGAAACCATCTGAGTCACTCGCTCCAGGGCAGAAAGGCGCTGTGAATAATGAGCAGGCCAGAATGCAGACCCAGTCCTCCTGGTCCAGAGCACATTCTTTCTACAAGAGCCTGTGTTCCCTGTCAGTCCACTGGCACAGGGTTCTGGCCTAGCCTGCTCTCCTGTCACTGAGGGTTCTTTTCCAGCCAGGGAGTTCTGAAGCCTCACCTCTTTCACCCACCTGAGCTGGCATTTTCAGTGGAGGAGGCGGCTTCTCCCGTCCCGTTCTGTGGGAGGGTGTAGCTTGCACAGCCCATGGGGCAATTGTCACCGTGGGAAGTAGACTTACTTTTAATAATGTTAGCCCTAGTCTGTGTGGGGAGCGAGTGTGTTGGGGAGAGGGCAGGAGGGGATGGGAGAAGAATGTGCTTGACTATTTAGTGCTCCTGTACACAATAAATTAAAATGCAGAGAAATCCAGAATATAATTTAACCCCCTATGGTGATTTTACTTTTACTTGTACCATTAAATTAATAATATCAGTGATTGATTTATATTTCAGGTACAAAATAATATTTAATATTACCATGCTATTTGAAATGGCATACAACTTACTTGAGCTATTGATTATTCATAGAAATTGTTAATACCCTAATTATCTTCTGATTATGCTTAACAAATGCTGAATGTTGAAAGATTTCAGAAATTGATAATACCATAGGATATGCATCACAGGAAAATTTTTATTCTCCGTGATTTGATTAGCTATGAATTTTATGATAGAATTAAATCTTAGAAAAATATTCTATAAATTCCATAATTGCTTAGGCCATGTTTATTTTGTTGGCTGTACACTTTACATCTACCAGAATCATGTTTATTAGCATTTGTTAGTTTATTAAGTATTTGCTGAATGCATGTGTATATAAATGAATGAAATTTACTTCTACAAACAAAACCCAGAATATATCCTAATTTTACTGCAGATTTATCCCAATCTTCCACTCCTTTTATGGTATAATAGAATAAGAATGTAACTGTAACATTGGACATACAAAGTACTGAAGCATTATGTAAATTTAGAACATTCAGATGATAAGAAGACTGTATTCTAATCAAGATACGATTCTGCAGCACTTCTCTGAAAAGAGAAAGAGAGGAAGCGAATGCGGTAAGGCGATGGCGTTTGGAGAAACTGGACCTCCGGATGAGGGGCATGGAGGGATTCTTTATTAATTGTTGCATGTTCTAAAAATATATTTTATTAACTTCAGAGAAGAAGGGAGGGAGAGATAGAAACAATGATGAGAGAGAATCATCCATTGGCTGCCTCCTGCATGCCCCACACTGGGGATTGAGCCTGCAACCTAGGCATGTGCCCTGCCTGGGAATCGAGCTGTAACTTCCCGATTCATAGGTCGACACTCAACCACTGAGCCATACTGGCTGGGCTGGGGTTCTTTAAGCTGTACTTGCGATTTTTATGTGGGCTTGAAACTATTTCAAAGTATTATATATTTTGTCATTAGTAAAGCTCTCACGAAGTTTGACAGCATTTAAAGATGAAAATTTGTTCTCATCTTTCTCAACGACTTAGAAGCAAAGGCCATTCATTTCTGATTGAAAATATGGAGGAAACAGCTCATAATAAACTTATAAATGCCGGCCTTGGGCAGGTGAGCACATAGGGACAACCAGCAGAAACAATGTGAGTTTTATACAGAAAAATAATTTTCTCTGAAGATGAGCTCCTGGTCGCAAATTAAAAATAATATGAAGTAAAAACTACTCTGAAGAGGTAGAAAAACACAGGAATACTCTTAAGAAATTAAAAAGTCAGAGAAATTATGAAATAAGTGTTTTAGAACTAATTCAGATTAGGAATAAAATCAGTAGCACACTATGAAATGAGAATAGAAACGTTTGAAAAGGAGCCAAATAAAACTTGTAGAAATACATTGTACTCTGCAAGCGAAAACATAGTAGTCAGAGCAGGTTAGGTAAAGCTCTGTTGCCACTTGGTGCTAAATAATGCTGAGACAATCTCAGAAATAGAAGTTAGATAAAGGGGAAAAAAGGAAATTGGGAAATGTTTTGGTAGTGGTCTAATAGAAGTATTTATAGGTATGAAGGGGATTTCTATCTGTGTAAGAACAGTATTGATAAAATACTAGATGCTCAGTGCATGAATTTGTGCACAGGTGGGTACAGCTGGCTTGCCCCAATTGGGGTGATTGGGGCCAGGCCAGCTGGGGGGAGGGCCATGGGAGGTTGACTGGCCAGCCTTGCCCCCGATCTGGCTGGTTAGCTGGCCACAGTGCGCATCATAGTGACAGTCATTCCAGTTGTTCGGTCATTCTGGTCACTTAGCTTTTATATATATAGAGTAGAGGCCCAGTGCATGAATTTGTGTACCAGTGGGGTCCCTTGGCCTGGCCTGTGGGATCGGGCCAAAACCAGCTCTCTGACACCCCCGAGGGGTCCCGGATTGCGAGAGGGCACAGGCCAGGCTGAGGGACCCCACTGGTGCAGGATCAGGACCAAGGAGGGACTGCAGATGGCTCCAAGGCGTGTCCAGCTGGTCTTGCTCAGTCCATATCGGCTGGACCCCAGCAGCGAACTAACCTACCATTCAGAGCCTCTGCCCCCTGGTGGTCAGTGCACTCCATAGCAACTGGTTGACCAGTTGCCCCCTGTGTGCCCCCTGGTGGTCATAGCAGTTGAGCAGCCTTAGCATATCCTTAGCATATTATGCTTTGATTGGTTGAACAGCTGACCGGTCGACCAGACACTTAACATATTTGGCTTTTATTACCCTATATAATAAAAGTGTAATACTGGTATGCAAATTGACTGGATGGCCAAACAGTGGAATGGCCATCCAGAGAACCATCCGGATGACCATCTGGGACCACGCTATGACACCCACTGGTGCCAGGCCAGCCAAGGTAGGCATGATGTGATTGGTTGGGGGCCCAGCCATCGCCCCATGATTGCCCTCCAGAGGGAGGCCCAGGCCACCGGCTGGTGAGCTGTGGCGGGTGGGTGGGGCCTCCCTCTGCGAGTGAAGCCTGGGTCCCACGCGGGTCCGGGGTGCCAGCGGCCGGAGGGGAGCCCGGGTCCCGGATGCTGGAGGGAAGCCGGTGCCTGCAATCTGGTGAAAGAAGGCCTGCTCTTGCACGAATTTCACGTAGGGCCTCTAGGGTAGGATAATATTGGACTTGTGACATAAAGGATCTGTTGTGGTATTAGCCAACAGCATACTTCAGAGTGTGTCTTTGTTGTAAAATGCCTTTTCAGAAGATTTCAGAAGACCTCAGGGTGTTCCCGCTGGCCTTTGGGACGTTTGCAGAGAGAAAGCAGGGTGTCCGCTGTGACGTCTGTAATTTACTTACAGACATGGGTGTAATTGCTGTGGTCTCCGCACACGCTGAGGGAACACTGTGGAGTGTTATTTTTTGTAGTTTTATGTGTGAGTGGAGGAGGACATTTTGTAACGGCAGGAAGCTCCGGACGGGATTGTTGGCTGTGGGGCTGCAGTGTGGGGCCGCTTCCTTCACTCGGGGAGTCATTGTTTGGGTGTGTTTCCCATTAGAAGAGAGCCGTCTGGAACACCGGCCACCCCAGAACATATTTTATTCGAACAAGGAAGCAGTGTGCCTTTCCGGGCTGTGTATATTTTCCAAACTTTGGTTTTTTTCCTTTTGTGGCTCATGCTGAAGTCAAACTTTCATACCTCCGCTGCGGCGTAACCATTCCAAGTTCTCTCATGCATCAGAAATATTAGCATAGTTCCGGACAAAAGTTTTCCAAAGAAAACTAAGCAAGCACATGCTGATTACCCGTGAAGTCCCCAAAAGATCAGTTTTTGGAAGCATAGTTGCATAAGATTGAATGAATATATTTGAATAACGTGTTATATGTATCTCTAGTGATAAAAACAAAGTCAGAAGCATACTGACTTCTTGTCTTGAGGTTGTGATATCTGAAACAGCTTTTTATTTTTGTTTTAGTTTTTAAAAAATATGTTTTTATTGATTTCAAAGCGAGGAAGAGAGAGGGAATGAGATAGAAACATCAATGATGAGATAGAATCATTGATCGGCTGCCTCCTGCACGCCCCCTACTGGGGAGTAAGCGGTAATCTGGGCATGTGCCCTGCCGGGAATTGAAACCATGACCTCCTGGTTCATAGGCTGATGCTCAACCACTGGGTTATACCAGCTGGGCAACTTTAGATTTTTTTGCATATGAGATTTCTCTTGCTCATTCTCCCTTAATACACATATTTAACTTGATCTTTTGCATATGGAGACGGAAAATTTGGGGGTGTTAATGAATGAAGATGTTCGAGAAGTGTTTGGTAAAGAACTCAGCATCTGTAGCCAGCAAAAGCCATTCTGAATGAACTCTTTTCTTCCGACGTCTTTTTATTTCACAGTTTGTTCAAACTGGCTCTTTGCTCCCCGTTTCTGTGTACTCTGCATGTGTTTGCTCCTGTCTGACTGGTGCTGACTCTGACTGGCTCCTGGTTGTTCCTTTCTTGGGTCTTGGCAATCGGTCTCCCTGCTTCCCAAACCCCAGTCCTGTTCTTCTCTGAAGTTTTTCATGACCCTGCCTCGTTTTCTTACACTCTGACTGGCGGCAAGGCCATGGTCTATTGTGTCTCTTGGCCAACTTTCTCTTTCATTTAATAATTTTTTTTTATTGAGTAGTTTTAGATATGTAGAATTATTGCACAGGTAGGATAGGGTTTCTGTATAACCCCCACCGGATTTCCCATCGCATATTATTACAGCTTTTGTTACAACTAATGAGTCAGTACTGATATGTTAGTATTAACTGTAGCCCTTACTCTGCTCAGAGTGCTGCTGTTTGTCCTCAACGTCCCTTCTCTGTCCCAGGATCTCACACGGACACAGCAGTCCACCGAGACTTCATGTCTCCTGAGCCCTTTTTAGCTCTGACCGTTTTTCACCGTTTTCTTGTTTTTGATGACCTTGACAGTTGTGAGGAGTACTGCTCAGACATGTTGCACAGTGCCCCTCGATCTTTTTCATTGTTGTTGTTAAACCTCACCCAAGGATATTTTTCCCATTGGATTTTGGAGAGAGTGGAAAGGAGGGGGAGAGACAGAGAGAGAGAAACATGCATGTGAGAGAGACACGTCGATTCATTGCCGCCTGTATCGGTGACCTTGCAACTGAGGTGCCCTTGACCAGAATTGAACCCGTGACCCTTCAGTCCTCTAGGGCTGACACTCTAACCACTGAGCAAACTGGCTAGGGGCCTCGGTGTTGGTAAGGTTGAGCTAATGTGTGTTTGGGGGGGACACTACAGAAGTAGAGTGCCATTGTTCTCAAATGGCACTGAGGGTGTACTCGCAGTGTGAGATATCACTGTTGGATTTTACCTTGACTGCCTGGCGTGAGGTAGTGTCTGTCAGCTTTCCCCACCATAATGTCACTCTTTCTGTCTTCCTCTTCCCGCGCTGGACTCTTCGGAAGAAAGCCACCTAAGGCCTGGGAGCTGGGCTCTACCTCCTGGAGGGAGAAGAAAAATCTACATTAATTATTTATAATTCTGCACGGAGATTTGCCTATTCTCCCACATTTCCTTATTTATTCAGTAGTTTATTGATGTGCATATAGATTCACGGATGTTTATCTTATACGTTAGGTTATAATCCAATACTACTTCATCTTGTCATCCAAATGGTTCCAGCTCTGGCCACTGGGAATCTCTTCAGTTGGCTCTTGTATTCCTTTGGCATACCCCCGGCATTAGGGGGGGTGTGTGTTCTTCCTGCCTCCCCCCTGGGCTCCCCCATTTGTCCAAGGAGCCCCAAGATCTGGGTGCCAGATGTTCTTATTGCTGCTGGGATGATGTTACTTCTATGTACGTGTATTTTTAATGTATGTTTTCTGTTCCTAAGTAGATTATTGGCTCAACCTGCCTTATTACGCACCAATTACATCAGAATTTCTGAGGTGGGGGCTTGGGCATTAGTCTGTTGTTAAAGTTACTTTAGAAGCAGGTCTAGCCTGTAAGCCCCTTCAGGACAAAAGCTGATAGTACATGAGTAGCTATTGGGTCACTGTCGATGTTAATGGTTAACTAATTCATTTATTTAGCGAACACTTATGGAGTCCTGCTCACCTGCCAGGAGCTATGGAGAGGCTTGGAATAAAAGGCTTATTAGCGCTTGGGATTAATAAAAAAGGATTGGCGTTCTGTCCCTACGAGAGGAGCCACGTTCATCTTCTGTGTCAGCCATTTCTCCGAGGAGCCCTGGGCTCTTTCAGTTGGAAATGGTGTTTAGAACCCAAGGTCTGGGTGCCGGGTGTGTTCATTGCTGTGGAGTGTGCGCCTCTGCAGGCACTGCCAGAAAACAGAGCGAGGAAACATTTGTGTGTATACTAATCCCTGTGTACACACATCTGTGCTCTTCTCTCTCTGTCTTACAGTAAACGTGCGTTCATACTGACATCTCAGACTCTACACACATATCTGCATTTCTGTGCCCACTGCCTGTGTGTGTGTTCTCCAGCACTGCTGGGCTCACTCCTGCCTTCCCTCCTCTTTGCTACCCCTTTTTCTGGCAGGGAATTCCTGGCTCCCGTCATCTGCAATTTATTTACAAATTTGCTCAATCCTAGTGCATTTGTGAAGGGGTTTCAGAATGGCCAACTTGCACTACTGAGGGCAATAGATTTGCCGACCCCGGTGCAGTCTTTATGCACTCTTTTTGGTCATTAGCTTATAGTGAGAGGACTGGGTTCTAAAGTTGTTTAATTCAGATCAGCTCTTGTTTCCACCCAGCCATTCCTAATGTAGTGACATGCCTTTCTAACCAGCCGGAGATCACCTGACACCTGGTTGATTAAAAAAAAAATGTGCGTAACAACTTAATTCATTCTCTGTGTTGTTCAGTTCTATCGGGTTTGGCAAATGCATAGAGTCATGTGCCTACTACCACGGTGCCATACCGAGCTGTTCTGTCATCCGCCAATGTTCTGTGTGGTCCCCACCGCGGGCAATTTTGCCTTTTCCAGAATGTCCTGTATTGTAAATGGGGTTATAAAAATATATAGTCTTTTTCGGGGGAGAGGGGGTGCGGGAGGGTCTGGCTTCTTTCACGTGGAAAAATGCATTTAAAAGTCATCTGGTTTATTGGGTGAATCACAGATTCTTGTCTTTTTTTATTTTTTATTGCTGAGTCGTATTCCTTTGTGTGGATCTAGCACTGTTTGTTAGTCATGTGATCATTGGAGGACATCTTGATTGTGAATGAAGCTTTGCATACAGGTTTTCCTGTGAGCACCAGTGATTGGATAGACAGCTAACAGTAGGGGTGTTGGGTGGTTTGGTAGGTGGATGTTTAACTTTATAAGAGACTGTGAAACTCTATCATTCTCCATCCCCACCTGTGACTCCTCTCCTCACCGTCCTCCTCAGCTTTTGGTGTCACCAGTTTGTGTTTTTAACTGGAGCCATTCTAACAGTGTATCGTGACATCTCCGCGGGGTTTTACTTCGCGTGTCCCTCGTGACTAATCACGTGGAGAGTCTCTTCATGTGTCTGTTGGCCATCCGTGTGTCCTCTTTGAAGCGTCTGTTCAGATCTTGGGCCCATTCGAGAAGCCGGGCTGTTTGCTTTCTCACTGTTGTGTTTTAACAATTTTTCATATAGACTTTGGATATATAACAGCCTCTATTGGGTATGTGATTTGCAAATATTTTCTTCCGGCCTGCGCCCTGCAGCATTTTCTAGGAGAAAATGACTGGTTCCGATTCAGCGGCCCCGCGTGACTTCATAAAAGGGATCAGGATTCAGGACCCAGAAATGCAGTAACAAGAGCTCTGCGTCCGATCGTAAACGATACTTTAAAAACTTCATTTTGTCCACAGTCAACTAAAAGGCAGTGTTTTAGCAGTTGATCATATTGTGGTCGACCTCTTTCCTGTTTGTGTATCCCACAGCTCTCATGTGACCCTGAGGATGAAGTGTGTGTGTGTGTGTGTGTGTGTGTGTGTGTGTGTGAGAGAGAGAGAGAGAGAGACAGAGAGAGACAGAGAGAGACAGAGAGAGACAGAGAGGAGGTGCCCATGTGCACAGACACCAGAAATTCTGTGTATATTTCCTGCAATACGTCTTGAATGTCTTGATCTGGGGAGTAGCTCCATGAGGACGTGCAAATGTAAAAAGTTATGGAACTGCATAGCTATGACTTGTGTACTTTATTGCATGCATGTTATAACGGAATTAAAATAACTGTGTGTGTGTGTGTTTGCGTGTGGAAGGTGGTGACACCTTGGGGTACAGCAATACATAGGAAGACCAGAAATTATGCAGAAACAATGGATGGATTAATGTGGCCTAGTATTCACCCCAAACCCTGCCACAGAAGACTGCAGAGAGGATGCTGGGACAGGCGGTAGAGGCCACAGACCAGGGCTAGTAGACAGATGCGCATGCGTACGGCCTAGATCTCCGGTAGCTTTGAACCTGGCACTTTATCTTGGTGGGTGTGAGTGAGGAGTAGCCGCTGTCCTGTTGCAGAGTTTTAGGAACGGTCTGCCGGTTTCCCCGGAAGCTCCTGGGGAAATATATTAATGCTGAGTGAGCGAGGACCCCGATGTCCTCTCCAGTGCGGCGGGAACGTGGGTGCGCACCGTCTCACCAACACGGCCGACACCCCGAAGCCCGGAGAAGCTGATGGGTCTGGCTGGCCTGTGTCTTCACTGTGACCTGTGACTGTACTTTGGGCCGGAGCCCGACTCTCCGGCCTCCCCAGAGGTTCTGGGCCGGACCAGAGGCGGCGGGAGGAGCCGGCGGGCGTGGCCGGGAAGCCCTCCGGAGTGTGTTCCTGGGCCCAGACTCCGCTTCTCACGGCAACGGGCTCTGAGCAGCTCCGGGCGGAGCCGGACAGGCTGGCAGCGTGGAAGCCGGGGTGCAGAGCTCCCGTCCACGCGGGTGCGACGACAGTCATGTGCGAGCATTCAGTAAGCGGAGCACCCTTCGCCGGTTACCACCCACCTCAGCTCCGGGAGCTGCTGCTGTGAAAGTCATCCTCTCATTTCATCCTCCTCTCCCCTCTCCCCAGCTTCCTCTTTCCTCCCCTCCCCTCCCTCTGTTCTCCTTCCCCCTTCTCCTCTGCCCTTTCCCCTCCTCTCCTTCCCTCCCCTCTCCCATCTCCTCCCCTCTCCCCAGCTTCCTCTTCCTCTTCCCTCCCCTCCCCTCCCTCTGTTCTCCTTCCCCCTTCTCCTCTGCCCGCTCCCCTCCTCTCCTCCCCTCTCCTGTACTCTCCCCTCCTCTCCTCCCCTCTCCTCTCCCCTCCCCTCCCTCTTTTTCCCCTCCCCTTTCTCCTCTGCCCTCTCCCCTCCTCTCCTCCCCTCTCCTCTACTCTCTCCTCCCCTCTCCTCTTCTCTCCTCTCCTCCACTCTCCCCTCCCCTTTCCCCTCCCCTCCCCTCCCCTCTCCCCAGCTTCCTCTTCCTCTCTTCCCTCCCACCCCCTCCCTCTTTTCTCCCTCTCCCTTCTCCTCTCCTCTCCCTTCTCCTCTCCCCTCTCCCAGTTCCCATTTCCTCTCTTCCCTCCCACCCCCTCCCTCTTTTCTCCCTCTGCCCTTTCCTCTCCCCTCCCCTCTCCTCCTCTCTCCTCCCCTCTCCTGTCCTCTCCTCTCTTCTCCTGTCCTCTCCCCAGCTTCCTCTTCCTCTTTTCCCTCCCATCCCCTCCCTCTTCCTTCCCCTCTGTCCTCTCCCCTCCTCTCCTCCCCTCCCCTCTCCTCTCCCCTTTCCCCTCTCTTCTCCCCTCCCCTCTCCCAGCTTCTTCTTCCTCTCTTCCCTCTTTTCTCCCTCTCCCTTCTCTCTGTCCTTTCCTCTCCTTTCCCCTCTCCTCTCTCCTCTCCCCTCCCCTCTCCTCTCTTCTCCCCTCCCCTCCTCTCCTCTCCTCTGCTCTCTTCTCCTCTCCCTTCTCTCCTGTCTCTTCTCCTCTCCTCCCCCTTCTCCTCTCCTCCCCCTCCCCTTCTCCCCCTTCTCTCCTCCCCCTTCTCCCCTCCTCCCCTCCCCTCTCCTCCCCTTCTTTCTCTCTCCCCTCCCCTCTCCTCCCCTCCCCTCCCCTCTCCTCCCCTCCCCTCCCCTCTCCTCCCCTCTCTTCTCCCTCCTTTCCCCTCTCCTCCCCTCTCCACAGTAGGATACTGCCAACGTTATTATTTTTTCATGTGTACACTCTCTGGAAGCATTTCTTTCTAGTTCTGCTTACATCCAAGCAATGCGAGCTCTGCAAACACGCCTTTGGAAACCGGGCCGTTTCCTTTCCTCTTGCCCCCGTGACCGTATTTTTAAATGAAAATAACTTTTTTTTTCTTCACAAAAGCATAACTTCCTTTTATGCTTTCAAGTGTGAGTTTGTATCTGCACCAAAGTCATGGCCCCGTGCGAGAGAGCAGCTCTCTGCAGCTCCTTCCTGGCAGGGGGACTGGTGCGAACTGCGGGCGGGGCCAGGCAGGCGGGCCGAACGGGCGCTTGTCCTGCTTCCAGCGCGTGGCCCCCTCGGTGGCCTGTCCCGGGGTGATCCCGCCCCGTCGGCAGACGGGGACAGGGTCAGCTGCGGGTCTGGAAGGACGGAGGCTGCTCTCAGACTGGGCAGCACTGACCTTTGGGAACCCCTGGAGTGTCGTCCCATCACCCTCTGTGCAGTCTGCTGGAGTGTCGTCCCATCACCCGCTGTGCAGTCCTCCCGCCCTCCCGTCCTCCCCCGCCCTTTCGCGTCACCGCGAAGGCTCCTCACTGTCACTAGTTTTTGTTCTTTTTAAAAATATATTTGTATTAATTTTTTACAGAGAGGAATGGAGGGAGACAGAAACATCAATGAGAGAGAAACATCGATCAGCTGCCACCTGCACACCCCCTACTGGGGATGTGCCTGCAACCAAGGTCCATGCCCTCGACCGGAATCGAACCTGGGACCTTTCAGTCCGCAGGCCGACGCTCTGTCCACTGAGCCAAACCGGCCAGGGCCCTCTCCCTGGTTTGGAGTCTCAGGTTCTCATTCGTTCAGGGCACGCTCTGTCGATCTCTGTGGCCTGTGGTTGGCATGGAGGTGCAATGAGACTGTTAAGTCCAGAGTTCGGGGTCCCCGGTAATCACCCACCGGGAAGCCTTTTCTCCGATGCAAAAGCAAAGAGTCTTTATTGGAACAAACCCCGGTTGGTCCCAGCCTCTTTCTGGCGCAGCAGCGAGACGAGAGAGCGAGCCCCGGAGAACAGTAGGTTATACAGGGTTGGTCATTTGGGTGGGCTGAGGGAAGGGACGTGGGTCACAGAGATTGGTCACTCGGGTCAGGGTTCTTCAGCAGGGTCTGACAGCACAAAGGTCAGGAAGTGACCAGTACAGTCTGAGGCCCAGGGCTGGAAGGGCCAGTGGAGGGTTGAGAAGATGTTGGGGGTTTTTAATTCTAAGGGCCAGGTAATAGGAAAGGTTTCAGACTGGAGCATGCCAGGATGTGATTGGCGGTTTACATTTTCCTCCGGCTGCGTGTGCAGGGGAGATCTGTGGGTGGAGAAGGACTGGAAATATTCCCGGGGGGGGGGGGGGGAGGTGAATGAGAGCCAGAGGGCGGGTCAGCGCTTGGGCCAGAATGACAGGGCGGGGAAGGAGAGTGAGGTGCATGGGAAGCAGGTGCTGAGCGAATAGGGCCTGGAGGACCTACCCAATGGAACCTGTAGGTCAAGAAGAGGGGCAGGGAGGCGAGCGCCGGCTAATTGGCAGGTTTCTGTCTGGTGATGGGAAGGCCATTATCCCAGGCTGGGTACCAGCCCAGGTTATTTGGGGGCAGCGAGGGGGTGGAAGTAGTGTCAGTCGGGGGCATCTTGAGTTTGAAGCGGCACATTCAGTAGGTTGGTAAGTGGGTCTGGAGCTGAGAAGATCCATTGAAGCTGGAGATGGAGACTTGGTTGTCATAGCGACCGTGAAGGTCATGCAGTCGCCCAGGAAGAGCGTGTCAGAGGGGAAGAGAGGAGGACTGAGCCTGGAGCCAGGCGGGCAGGGCGGGAGCCCAGGACCTGGCACAGGGAGTCTCTCCGATTCCAGGTTTTATGGCGAAAGAAAAACGTTCCTGGAGAAACAATAGTCTACAGTCCGCACAGTTAACATTCCTCTTTCCTGTGAGGAACTAAGTCAGCCTTATTTCAGGTTCCGCTTATGATCTGCTGTTTCTCATGCCTGGGGTCTGCTGGTAAAACTGCGGCATCAAAGGGCTCTCAGGCCCCCGTGGCGGAGCGCGCTAGTCCCCGTTTCTCGTGGTCCCGGCGCTTTCCCCGTCTCGGATTGACTGAGCGCTTTTATGGAAGGGCCAAGGCCGGGGCCAAGTCCTCCTGCACACAATCGCGATATTGTACACCTATTTCCCCCTCGGCTTGCTTTCCTCCATCAGGGGGCCTGCGTCTTCTCACAGGGGCTCTGTTGGCTCCCCCTGGATTTGCGGAGCCAGAAAGGGAGGTCAAGGTCACACCCACACGGCCCCGGAGGAGAAGGAGAATGGCAGGGCTCTGTTCTGCCCGGCTCTCCCCATAATTACAAGTCTAATTCCCACTTCAAACGCCCGGCTTCCTACCTGCGGTGGACACCCTCAGAAGAAGGGCTCTGCCTGGCTGAGTGGGAGGGCTGCCCCGGACCTACTCATTAGCACCTTTCATCCCCCCAAGATGAAAGGCCTCTCAGACACCAGGGATCCCCACAAAACCCCTTTGAGGCTGGGAGGTGGGAAGCGCAGACGGAGGAGGAGGAGGAGGCCCGAGGGGGCCTTTCCCCGAGGGCTTGTTGGTGGATGCGAAGGCAAACCTGGATGCGATGTGTGATCTGAACAAAGACTCCCGCAGGCCCAGCTCCCTGCCGATGGCGCCGCGTGCGCCCAGGGCCTGGGAAGCCAGTCATTCCTGCCAGACAGTAGCTGCTATCAGGATTGACCCCCTGGTCTGGATACGAGCATTCTCCTACCCACGAGACAAAGTTAGTCACAGGCGCCTCTCCATGTCGGCTCATTCACGTCGAAGTCAGCCCTTCGGCAGGACGTTAGTGTTCTGTGACTCGCAAACAGCTGTGTAAGGTTTAAGCAGAGTAATCTCTCCAATAGACTGAGTGTAATGATAAGCTTATTCAACGTATTTTTCAAATTGTCATCAAGAAGTCTTTTGTTGAATATTTATTAAGATCTTTTTAAAAAAATAGATGTTATTGATTTTCACAGAGAGGAAGGGAGAGGGACAAAAAGCTAGAAACATCGATGAGAGAGAAGCATCGATCAGCTGCCTCCTGCACACCCCCCACTGGGGATGTGTCCCCACCCAAGGCACATGCCCTTGCCCGGAATCGAACCCGGGACCTTTCAGTCCGCAGGCCCACGCTCTGTCCACTGAGCCACACCGGGTTCGGCTGTTAGGATCTTGAGGGACCAGGAGACTTAGTTGCTCACTGTGACCGATGTACACTCTGTCTTCAGAACTAATCCCGGGGCTAGTGAGCATGCAGGGGGGGCCCGGGCGCGGCTCAGTGCTGAGCGTCCACCCACCAACTGGGAGATCCAGGGTCGATTCCCGGTCGGGCCACAGGCCCGGGCGGGGCTGCAGGCTGGATCCCCAGGAGAGGGCGTGCAGGAAGCAGCCCATCAGTGCTCTCTCTCATCAGTGGTGTTTCCCTTTCTATCAAAAACCAATAAAAATATATTTAAAAAAAAACCCCAAAATAAAATAAAAACAACTCCGAGTTTGTGTCAGCGCTGCTCACTGAGGAAGAGAGCCCGCATTTCAGACCGGGGCTCGCAGAGGCCGGCGTAAGGAGAGAGAACTGGCGTTCGTTGTTTTTTAACATTTGTTACTTCGGCCCTGTGTCAGGTAATCCCGAGACCATCTGGCGTGGAGGGGCAGGGCTTTAGGGAGGTGGGTAAACGAGCCAGAGCGTGGGGTCCCAAAGGGGCAGAACTGAGGGGGGGGGTCTTTTTTTTTTTTAATCTATTTTATTGATTTTTTTTTTTTTTTTTTTTTACAGAGAGGAAGGGAGAGGGATAGAGAGTTAGAAACATTGATCAGCTGCCTCCTTCACACTTCCTACTAGGGATGTGCCCGCAACCAAGGTACATGCCCTTGACCAGAATCGAACCCGGGACCCTCGAGTCCGCAGGCCGATGCTCTGTCCACTGAGCCACACCGGTTAGAGCTGAGGTGGGACTTGACGCCTCACTAGGTGCCTCGACACTCACGAAAGCGCAATTTTCTGTTCTGTAAAGACACGTTAGGGTTTCCAGTTACTTGTCATCCTCACAAACCACTTTCCAGCAAACCCTCCCTCAGCGGTGAGGGATGGTGCACAGCTGGTGCTGGGGGGGTGGGGGTGGGGGGGGGCTCATTGACTGCTGGCTGTGATCTCTGCTCTCAAGGTCATCTTCTAATGACCAAGATACAAGTGACAGGCCCGACTGGTTCCTCACTTCCAAATGGGCCATCCCTCCAGGCCTGGGCCGCCAGCCGGGCCATCCTGCCCCGCCCAGCACCAGCCTGGTGTCAGGCCACCCGTGTCTGAACTCACCTGGGGTGCACCCCCACCCCCGCTGCTGCTCCGGCGGGTGTCATTTCTGGGCCATCTTTCTCCTTCTCAGCCTGCTCTCGTGTGATGATGGGATGGTTACGCTGTCGTTGTAAACGAACCCTCTGGAACACCCCCACAGCGTTCTTTTCTGAACGGTGCCACCTTTCAGCGGGTGGCCTTGGAGCTGTGAGGCCGAGGGCCTGCTCCCTGAATCCCCCCCCTCCCTTCTCCAGGCCTCTTAGCGCGCTTGCTTATGAGTCTTCTTCCTTTCTTCTGCCTCCCCTTCCCCCCGGCGACGGATGCTGGGCGTGAGGAGGGGATGTTGCTGAGTGTTGATGGGGCTGAAGGAGAAGTAGCGGCGGCAGGACAGGCATGGGGGGGGGGGCTCCTGGCCCCGCCCAGTTGAGAGTTTCTCATCAGGAGGGGCTTGCCCAGCTCACCTGTGTTCCGCAGGTCTTTCCGTGGTTGAGGGGTGCAAGCCTCCCCTCATGCTGAATGCAGGTGTGTCGGGGTGCGGGGGTGCGGGGGTTTGGACGTGGTAAGGAGCTACTCTGTGGCAGGCTCTCTAATGCAGAAAGTCACCCCCCCCCCCCCCAGTCATTTAATGAGAGCCGCCAGCCCTCAGCGTGGAAGCCGCAGGTCAGTGGAGGCTTGAAGACACTCATGCTGGATCGTGTCCTTTGCCTTGGAAGCGATGGGATAGGACCGTGGTCAGCAAACTGCGGCTCGCAAGCCACGTGCGGCTCTTTGGCCCCTTGAGGGTGGCTCTTCCACTGAATACCACGGCCTGGGCGAGTCTATATTGAAGAAGTGGCGTTCGAAGAAGTTGAAGTTTAAACAAATTGGGCTCTCCAAAGACATTCCAGGCATTGTCCTGTTGGTGTTTGGCTCTGTGGACGAATGCGTCGGCCGACCGCTGGGATGGGATTGTTAGCAGTGTCTTCTCGTGTACGGGAAGGTATGGCGACAGGTGTCGGGTAGACGTAGGGGTCGAGGAGACCACTGTGACGCCTCCTACGTGCTGCCGGAGGGCTCCAGGCCAAGTGCCCCAAGAAAGCGACGTGTGAGTTCGCGGCCCTCTCTGACCCGGCGGCGGACTCCTGTGGGGTCATGGGAAGCGGGGTCACGGGGGGAGGGAGCAGTGACGGCCACCCTCCTCCACGGGAGCATGCTAAAGAATATGTGGACTGGCTTAAAACATGCCTAGGGCCGAAACCGGTGTGGCTCAGTGGATGGAGCCTCAGCCTGCGGACTGGGAGGTCCCAGGTTCGATTCCGGTCAAGGGCATGTAACTTGGCTGCGGGCACATCCCCAGTGGGGGGCGTGCAGGAGGCAGCTGATCGATGTTTCTCTCTCATCGATGTTTCTAATGCTCTATCCATCTCCCTTCCTCTCTGTAAAAGAATCAATAAAATATATTTTAAAAATAAATAAATAAAACATTCCCAGGATCCTAGTGGAGGAAGCTCCACCTGCTCTCCCCGGGACACTGAATGGAAGGTCATGTTGAGATGCGCACATTGCTCTCACTGGTTTGGGGTTTTACATGAAGACTGGGCTCCGGGCCGCTCCTGTGAGCGTCCTACCTCTCCGGACCCCATCCTCTCCCCAGGGCAGGGTGACCAGTGGCTGTACAGTCTGTGTGAGACCGTTAGCCGGACCCCATCCTCTCCCCAGGGCACAGTGACTGGTGGCTGTACAGTCTGTGTGAGACCGTTAGCCGGACCCCATCCTCTCCCCAGGGCACGGTGACCGGTGGCTGTACAGTCTGTGTGAGACCGTTAGCCGGACCCCATCCTCTCCCCAGGGCACAGTGACTGGTGGCTGTACAGTCTGTGTGAGACCGTTAGCCGGACCCCATCCTCTCCCCAGGGCACAGTGACTGGTGGCTGTACAGTCTGTGTGAGACCGTTAGCAGGTTCTCTGCCTCTGTCCCATTCCCAACACTTAGCATAGTGCGTCAAACACAGTAGGTGTTCCACAGATACTCCTTGCCTTGCACGTGATAACCGAGTACATGCCCTGCACGCAGGCAGTTCTGTGCTAATGTTTGCATATTTTTTAAACCAGAAATTTCTTTTTTATATATATTTTATTGATTTTTCACAGAGAGGAAGGGAGAGGGGTAGAGAGTTAGAAACATCGATGTGAGAGAAACATCGATCAGCTGCCTCCTGCACAGCCCCCTGCTCCCCCCCACCCCCCCACCCCCGGGATGTGCCTGCACCCAAGGTGCATGCCCTTGACCGGAATCGAACCTGGAACCTTCTGGTCTGCAGGCTGACGCTCCATCCACTGAGCCAAACTGGTTTCGGCATCGTTTGCATCTTGAGGTCTGTCCCCGGACACATGAACTTGGTGGGAAGGCTGGGGGAGAGGCGCTCCAGCCAGAAGCCAGCCTGGGGAATACCGGGGCCCAGAGGGACGCACCCTGTCCTGCTCCCGCTGCCCGCTGGCTGTTGGTGGTGCGTTTCCCACGGGCCGCCTGGGAGACAACAAGGGCCTCGCTGTGCCCGATGGGCAGTGAGCGGGCACCGCGCTCTGCGTGCACACGCCCGCCGCCCGGGGTAGCCTGAAACTCCCCTTTCTCATTGAAACCAGTCCTCCTCTCACCGGCTCACCTTCTGTGCCCCTTTGTCCCGGCAGCATCTGATCCCGGGTTCTTTGTGCGGGAGCCGGTGTGGGTGCCGGGTGAGAGGCGGGGAGAGCTGTTCTGGGCGGGGGCGCACAGCACGTGGAGCCGGCCGGCCTTCCCTGGAGCCCCCCGCCCCCCATCGCAGAGCGGCTTGCTCATGTATCTCTGAGCCCCCCCCCCCTCCCCCGGCCCGAGAGGCTGAGAACACGAGCACCCCCCTGTGAGCGGGGGCGGGGGGGGGGGGGGAGGGGGGCCCTGCGGGGCCCAAGCCCGAGGGCACAGACCCGGCCACATGGGTTAAAGGGGACAGAGCCACATTTCTGCCTCCCGTCCCTCTCTGGCTCCTGGGAAACTCCCCGTTACTGTATCGTTTTACCGCAGACACCAGTGCAGACACGGAGCAGTCTCTGAGGGTACGCCGGGCACTGAGAGCGAGGCCAAAGTACACCCAGAAACTTTTTATTTTCATTTTATTATTCTTTGTGGGTGTGTGTGTGTGTGAATTTTAATCGTAAAAGGGCACAAGAGGGAAAACTTGATAGTTCACTTATCTTGCATACCAAGCTAACCAACTGGACGTGGAGGATAAATGATAAAACAAATCGTTTCCTTTTTTTTCCCTGAAACCCAAAAACTTTTAAAAAACATATATTTTATTGATTTTTCACAGAGAGAAAGGGAGAGGGACAGAGTTAGAAACATCAATGAGAGAGAAACATCGATCAGCTGCCTCCCGTACACCCCACACTGGGGATGCACCTGCAAGCAAGGTACATGCCCCTAACTGGAATCGAACCCGGGACCCTTCAGTCCACAGGCCGACGCTCTATCCGCTGAGCCAAACCGGCTAGGGCAAACCCAGAGACTTTAAAAAGTGCCTTATCATTGGACATACGTGGGGGTTGGAGGGTAATAGGGGAATAAGGACACGTATGTAAGAAATAAATAAATAAATAAATAAATAAATAAATAGATAGATAGGTAGATAGGTAGATAGATAGATAGATTCCTTGTTAGATAATTAAAAACATAGAATGTGCTTTTTTCAGGGAGATGGGGCCACAAAGGGGTTTAGACGGAAGAAGGCGAGGCGGTCGGAGAGACAGGTCGCAGGGAGAGAAGCGTGCTGTCCCTGGCTGGCCCAGGGGAGCCGGCCTGAAAGGCCTGGGCTCAGTGCAGTGGCTCTCTCCCTTCCAGCAGCTTCTCCCTGACCGTGGTGGTGGCTGCGCTGGGTGCTGCGGCTCTGACCGTCCCTGGCAGTCCACACGTGTGGGCGCTGAGCCCTGGGACCCTGGCCCAGGGCCGGACAGGCTTCCAGAGGGATGGGTGCAGCGCCCCCTAGACGGGGCCTCCCTGGGCACGGAGAGGTGGCGGCAGGTCCGATGACACTCAGCTCTCGCGGGAGGCGTGGGGCAGGACCTTTAGCATCATGACATCGAACAGCCGTTCATCGTGAAACCCCGGGAGGAGACGTCAGAGAGGCTCATCCTCAACGACGGGGACGTCCTGGGGGCAGGCGGCAGGCCCAGCGTCTCGGCACTGGCTGGCTTTCGGGCCGCGTGGGGGAGAAGCCGCCGGGGGGGGACTGTGGCCACGCGTGGTCCCCGGGCGTGGTCACAGAGAGGAGCGCACTCTTAGCTACAGACGTAGAATCGCGAGGGTTTTGTCCTGGATTCGTGGGATCTCGCAGGCCTCAATGTGCGGCGGGCCCTGTCACATCCTCCTGCAGTCTTATTAAAAAAACCAACACCACGTTTTTGTTGATTTCAGAGAGGAAGGGAGGGAGAAGGAGACGGAAACCAAAATGATGAGAACGCATTGGCGATCAGCTGCCGCTTGCACGCCCCACACTGGGGACTGAACCCACCACCCGGGCATGTGCCCTGACCAGGAATCAAACCGTGACCTCCTGGTCGACCCTCAACCCCGGAGCCACGCCGGCCGGGCGACCCCTCTGTGGTCTCATCTGAGGCCGGGGGGGGGGGGTGGTGGTAAGAGAACATCTTGCTGATAACACACTTGAGAGGCTGTCCGCGGCTGAAGGTGGGTTACGTTCCGTCCAGCCCGATGAGACTCATGGTCCCCGCGGCCCTGGGACGCTGACGCAGCATGGACAGGTCGTGAGGAGGACATTGGCTCTTGAGGACGGTCCACTGACTTGTCCCTGGGGCCAGGCCGTCTGTTCTGGCACACCGCTGATGGAGCTGTGCGCTGACCTGGGTCCGAGCCCTCCTTGTCCCACCGCCAGTGGGGCAGGTCTCACTCTCCTCCGCGGTAAAACGAGCAGGGTTTAAACCAGCGTGCTCTCACCAGAAACGTCCTGGAATCCCACCCCAGAGGGTTTCAATCCAACGAGATTGAGAGTTATTGTTACTAGGGCTTCTCCGGAGGAGCGGAGCCAGCAGGCCCTGTCCGTGGGTCGGGCGGTGGAGATGTTTGTAAGGAATTGGTTTGCACTGTTGTGCGGGCCGGTGAGTCTGGGGCAGACTGGCAGACGGGGCGTTCAGGCGGACGTTGTTGCAGTCGCGAGTTCGCCATCTGCACGGCAGGAGGTGGGAAAGCCAGGCAGGGTGCCTGTGCTGGGGTCTGGGGGGCAGAATTCCTTCTCCAAACCTCGGTGCTTGCGACTTGGGTCTTCACCCGATTGGATGAGGCCCACCCGTGTCGAGAGGATCACCAGCTCTCGTCAGAGTCTGCCGATTTAAACGCCAGCGACATCTAACGCGTATCTTCGCAGCAACATCTAGGCCGGTGTTGGGCCAATCATGCACCACAACCTAGCCACGTTGTCACATGACATTAACGGTCACAGAGTGACGCTGTAACTTCCCCTTCTTTTGTCCTGTAAGTTGTGGTGTGACTTGTAGTACGTCTCGTGATGGCCAAGCAGGCTGGTCTAAAATTAAATCATGTGTTAGCAATCTGATGCATCCCTTCTTCCGTCAGTCCGTCCATCATACATTTATGAAGCACCATGTGTTAACCGTACAGGCTAGCCAGCATAGCTCTGTGGTTGAGCGTCACCCTAGAAACCAGGAGCTAGATCATGGTTTGATTTCCGGTTAGGGCCTATGCCCAGGCTGCAGACTCGATCCCTGGTCTGGGGTGTGTAGGAGGCAGCTGATCAATGGTTCTCTCCCTCATTGATGTTGCTCTCTCTTTCGCCCTTTCCCTTCCTTTTTCAAATCAATAATATATTAAAAATGTAAAAAAATTTTAAAAAGCATCCATGTGTAAGGCTGGGCATCAGGAAACCAAAGATAAGCCGGGTGAGCCCGGGATTTTCCAAGTCGTTAACGTATGGCAAGGAGACAGACAAGGGAGAAGGAAATAGCTACAGGGCGGTTGCCTCTAGGGGTAGCGAGGTGGGGTGAAGGAGAGAGGTTTACACTTTATGTGTTGGGGGGAGGGAGGGAGGTGGTCAGGGAGGACTTTACAGGAGAGGAGATGCGCGAGCTGGGTCTGAGCGGTAGCTGGGAGTTCTGCAGGCAGGTGTGCCCAGCAGGGAGCAGCGTGTGCAAAGGCCAGGGGAGTAAGAAGCTGTCACACTCGTGAACGAGCAGAGAGTTGGGATGGACTAGTGGAAAGCTTCTGTAGTGTCCTCAGCGCAGGAGCTGCAATATCTATTCTTCTCATTGGAAAAATTAATATGTGGCGGATCTGAGATTTCATAATTTCTGGGTCAGGAAAACACCCTCACTCAGCAAAATATAACAATCTTGGCTTTTCAAAACGGTCTGTACAAAGCAGTGGTCGGCAAACTCAGTCCGCAGAGCCAACTATCAACAGGACAACGGTTGAAATTTCTTTGGAGAGCCAAATTTTTAAACCTTAAACTTCTTCTGATGCCACTTCTTCAAGATAGACTCGCCTGGGCCGTGGTATTCTGTGGAAGAGCCACACTCAAGGGGCCAAAGAGCCGGATGTGGCTCGCGAGCCGCAGTTTGCTGACCATGGGTATAAAGTATTAGGTAGGGTCCACTGAAACTTGTTCCAGCTTACACTTGTACCATTGAAACATATTTTCTTGCCCATGATTACAAGGTGAATCCAAATTTTCTGCCTGTGTAGGATTTGCCTTCTAAGGCAAGCATTTTTGACCAAATATGTATTTTAAAATGTTCTCTGAAGCAATTATATCACCTTGAACAAGCCAGTCTTCCTCTTTTAGCTTTAATTTCTCACCTGTAAGTGATAAGGAGTTGGGTTGGTTTTTAAAGGTTGGTCTCTGATCCCATAAATGAAATTATCGCTGTTGTGCCTACTTATATAGGTGTATTTCTATAGCGTGACTCATTGTGATAAACATTTCCCAATAGTGACTCTTTGCAATGAAAGTGATATATTGCTGCTTTGAATGTTTCGTGAACACTTTGTTACTTTATGTGCCTTAACTACTAAATACTTAAGAATGACCAAGGGAAGTAGCTAAGATCCGTTCCATTTCATAGCTGAAGAAACCAGCGGCTCAGACAGGTTACACCACCAGGCGGGGCTCCCTCTGGTGCTAACGGGGAAACTGGGGGTTGACCCTCGATCTTGTGGCTCCAAAGTCTGCACTCCTTATCAAGGACAGTGACCCCCGGCACCCGATTATTGCCATGGTGCAGTATCTGGTGTACACAGCAGAGGGGAAGTACTGTCTCACAGAAAGGCAAGTCTCCCTCTCTGAGAGCAGTCTGAAATGGGGAACAGTTCTGGTGTGCAGGCTAATGGGGCCACGCGTGTTCGCGTATCACTGACGTCATGTCAGAGGAAGAGGTGCTGCTCTCCACAATCAGAGAGGACCCGTACCCTCCGGCTTAATCAGTAACAGAACTCCGACCCTTGACCTCGCCTACTTGCATCTGAACTCTGCCTCTCAGTCCATGGTAACTGTCCGTGAACTCCGGCTCTTATTAGGGCTCTGGCTGGCCCCTCTGCCAAGGGATCAGTGGTCCGGGCAGTCCCCGTGTTAGGGGCCATGACCCCAACTTGGAAAGAACAGTCAGATCTCAGCCTACTGGTCACCTCAAGGACATGTCCTGAGCTTCCCATTTAAAGTGGCCTCTTGTCACTGTCTCATCTTCCTGACCCTGCATCGCAGGGACCACTGTAGGATGTCTTTCTTATTTGTTTATTTACCTACTAGAGGCCCTGTGCACGAAATTTGTGCATGGGGGGGCGGCTCAGCCTGGCCTGCACCCTCTCGAAATCCAGGGCCACTGGTTCCTAACCGCTCGCCTGCCTGCCTCATCGCCCCTAACCACCTCTGCCTTGGCCACTGCCACAAGGGCTTCGTCCAGAAGGATGTCTGGAATGACTTCCGGAAGGTCGTTTGGCTGTTCGGTCTAATTAGCATGTTATGCTTTTATTATTATAGATTTGTTTCCACTGCTTCCTCCCATTTGAATGAAGCTCAGTGAGAGCAGAGATTTTTTTTTATTCACTGCTCTACCCCCGCCTCTGGACTAGTGGATTGATCAGAGTAGGATGTTCGTCTGTCCGTCCACCCATCCATCCATCCATCCATCCCCTGTCCTTCCTCTTCCTCCCTCCTTCCATGTATCTATATCTACAAAACGGCCCGGTCAGATGAAGTTATCGGATGAGCAGTAAATCTACTTTCCCGTTAGGATGTGGGAAGACCTGCGGATTTCCTCTGGCACTAATGACTTACCCCTTGATTTTTCTCCCTGATGCTCCCTTTTTGTGTCAAACACAAGACATGGCGGAATGCTGAGAAACTGAGCTTCCGGCACAAAGTTCTAATTCTGAGACACCTTCTCACCCCATCTGTGTTTCTGTCTTCTGTCGCCAGGGCTTTGAATCGCGAAGACACCTGTTCAGCCAGCCCGTTCTGGACGCATCAGTGGGCCCACAGTGACACCCACACTCCTCCAGGGGTGAGTTCCAGGCACGTGGGCATCTCCAAGGCCCGACTACATGTCAGTCTGTATGCCCTGTGAGTCCGCTTCCCACGCACCTCTGCTCGCTGCTCTCGGTGCGCGGACCTGCGCGGGGCAAGCCACAGTGCGCCGCTCAGGTGCCGGTAGCCGCGGCGCCTGCAGCCGCGGCACCTGCAGGGAATGGGCTGCCGAGCCTGAGCGGCTTGTTTTATTCCAAATGCACTTGGATGGGACGGGGCTGGCGGTCCTCGCTGTGCGGAAGGCTGCACGCCCTCCCCTCCGAGAGCCGTGGCCAGAAGGGCTCGCCTCTGCCTCCCTACGTGCCCGGGGCCGACAGAGCCCGCACTTGAACTCCAAACCCACTAGCAGCGCCTGCCGAAGAGCACACGTGAGAGAGTGCAATTTCTGGCTGGAGGCGTAGGCTCAGGGAAGCTCAGGAGACTCGGGTCCTAGGAACCCACCGAGGAAAAGCAGCCGTGTTGGGAGAAGACCTGCTGGCGATGCAGGTTAAGTGCCAAAGCAGGAAGCACGCGGGTTTGCAGGGCGGCGATTGCAACGGGCGCGGGCGCTGGCCTGGGAGTGTGTGCGGTGTCGGCAGACACGCACAAGCTCTCCAGGCGGCTTCCTGTCCTTTTTTTATTCTTATTTTAAATACATTTTATTGATTTTTCACAGAAAGGAAGCGAAAGGGATAGGAAGTCAGAAACATCGATCAGCTGCCTCTTGCGCGCCCCCTACTGGAGATGTGCCCGCAGCCGCCAAGGTACATGCCCTTGACCGGGATCGAACCCAGGACCTTTCAGTCCACAGTCCGACGGGACGCTCTATCCACTGAGCCAAACCGGTTTCAGGGGCTTCCTGTCCCTCTAACAGCTATCGGCCTCCATGCCACTGTATTTTCTTTTCTTTTTTAATATATTTTATTGATTTTCACAGAGAGGAAGGGAGAGGGATAGAAAGTCAGAAACATCGATGAGAGAGAAACATTGATCAGCTGCCTCTTGCACACCCCCCACTGGGGGATGTGCCCGCAACCAAGGTACATGCCCTTGACCGGAATCGAACCTGGGACCCTTCATTCCACAGGCCGATGCTCTGTCCACTGAGCCACACGGGTTTCGGCTACGCCACTGTGTTTTCTTTCTCTGCCAAGTGCTGTCCCTGCCTGATGGGCTCTCCCTGGTGTGTGGCTCTGCCTGTCGCCCTCCCTGGGGCAGACGGCCCACAGTCAGGGGACTCGGTCCCCCTTGTCCTCAGGCAGCGCCCCAGCCCCCCAGCCCCGCAGCGTCCGGCCCAGCAGGTATTTTTTATCTAAACATGTAATGAGTTTCGCAGCGAAACGAAGCCACTGCGTGACGCTCCGTGTCACCCGGTGAGACGTTGGAGGAGATTCTCAGGAGTCAGGATTTCTTTTAAAATACGTTTCAGGATTGAAAGCTTCCCTGCGCTGTTGTTGGCATCAGACACTGTGCGGGGGGGGGCGGCTTCTGGATGGCCCTAGGATAATTTCAACACCCTGAACACAAGCCTGCCTTTACTATTGGAACGTTTTACATAAAAGCGGTATTTTCGGTGTTTCTTAAGAATTTCTGCACCCCCCCACCCCCCCGCCCCCGGGGAGGGCGCTGGGGAGCTGCGGGCCCCTGCGGGTTTTTTTCATTTAGCTAATTTGTTTTCCTTGCAGCGGAATTAGGGGAAAACTGAAAAAGCCGCCCCGACTTCTGTATTAGCAGTGGAAAAAGTCAAGATATTTTTGCAGAGTCTCCTGTTTCCAGAAAAGCGGAACAGAGGGCGTGCTGTGTGCTGAATGAAGAGTGCTCGCACGCCGTTAGCTGGCGAGCGGCTGGGTTCTGTTTCTTAGGAATACTGCACTCCCGGCAGCCCCCTCTCGGGACAGTCAAACTTGCTCTCCTGGTTCAGACACAGTTCTTGTGCTTTTATTTTAGGCCATTTTCTCTCTTTCAGCAGCAACATCCCTCCTCTGCCCGCAGATGCGTTGCTGGTCTCTGACCTGGGGACAGTGTGAGGTTTGCACACACACGTGCACTTTGGAACCGGGGGGGGGGGGACCCCCCTCCCAATGCTCCCTAGACTTCCTGGCACCGAACAGAGGAGGGTGTGTCGCCTCTGTATTCTGGGTGGGATCACCCAGAATCCGTGCCTTTCTCCCGCAGAGGCACAGACCGAGGTCTTGGGACTCTCCCGTGGGCATTTGACTTCAGATTTAAAACATTCTTAATAAAAGTTTTCCCCCAAAGGAACTTTTACTCAGTAGCTCATTATATCCCAAGTAAGTACGTTTTGACAATGTACAGTTACCGACAGCGTATAAAATCCTAAGTTCTGAAATTAAATGCGTCGGTTTATAACAAGTAAAGGTAACGTTTTTATATAAGTGAAAAAATTCATATTAAAAATATAATGGGCTTTCGTTTGTTTATTCTGTTTGACAAGGGTCCTGGTTCCTGGTGAAGATACACTGGGAGGGAGGGAGGGAGAGAAGGAGGAAGCAGGAAAGCTGGGTTTGCTGTTTGTGGCGTGACTGGCTGGAGGAGAGGAGAGGGGGTGTGTGTGTGTTGATAAGGATGGGAAGACTGGACCTAATTAGCGGAGTGATTTTAGGGTGGCTCATCGGAGGTCCCTGATTTGAAGGAGTTCTCATCTATCAATGGGCTGACAGCGGAATGTGCTCCCTAACGGGGCCTGAGCTTCCGTCACTGGTGCCTTAGGTGGACCAGAGCAGCCCATCCGTCAGGCCGATGTGGGCAGCTCTCAAATGAGAAGCAAGATCGGGCCAGATAGATGACCTCCGCCGTCCCTTTGGGAAACTCAGATCTCATTACTCCAGGAATTAAACTGATTAGGAGCCTTTCAGCTTGAGCAGCTTCACTTCAGTTTATAAAAAGAAAATACTGTGAGTGGCCGGAGAGGCTGACTATAACCCCTTTAATTACATTGAGCTCTGGGCAGGCGACTTGGACTCCCTTAAACGTTCACAGAACCCTTCCAGCACGTTTGAAACAGATGTGCCTCGTGGCTAGTATTTATAAGCCAGAATTTTATAAGCATATTCCCTAAAATGACATTTTCCTACTGAGAATGTTCACGTTACCTTAGCTGAAACTCATTGTGCGGTTTTATTTTTGGTAGCATGATTTTTAATATGAATTTTTCCCCTTATATATAAAACAGTACCTTTACGTGTTAATTTCAGAATTTAGGATTTTATACCCTGTCAGTAATTGTAAGTTTTTGTCAAATGTAAGTCATTGTCAAAATGTACTTAATTGGAATATAGTGACATACTAAATAAAAGTCCCTTTAAAGGAAAACTTTTAAATCTTAATGTTTATGTCACTTAATATTTGCTCATTCTTGCAAGAGGAATGGGCTGGTCATTTGGTTGAACTGTTGGGGGCTGCTTGTTATGAAATGTAAGGTACCACTTGGTCTTTATGAATATTTGTGCCGTAGGATCCCTCATTTTCATTAAAAGATTTTGACTTTGCGATGCTTAGGAAAAGTATGATAGATTTTCTGTGGCTTTAAAGCAGTGCTTACTATGCTAGAGCTGCATTTTGAAGCCTATTAAAGTCGCTCCTGATACAAGATGCTCGGGCATGGACCTTCCCGGCATTTTCTAGAGGCCAAGCAGCGTGGATGTGAGAACAGCTGGGATTTTAGGTGGAAGCTGTGAAGGGTTTGCTCAGGCTTGTTGTAAACAAAGAGGCTTAAGAGGCTCTGTCGATAGCTAGCGACCACAACAGGCCCTGTCCTTCCTTTCCTGGCTACACCCTCGCCACCGTCACTGCCACCTCGCACGCACGCACTCACTCACTCACTCACCCACTCACTTCGCCCACCTACCCACTCCCCCACCCACTCACCTGCTCACCTACCCATCCACCCATCCACCAACTCACTCACTCAGTCACTCACTGACTCCCCACCCATTCACTCACTCACCTACTCACTCACTCACCCACCCACCCGCTCACCCACCCACCCACTCACTCACCTACTCACTCACTCACCCACCCACCCGCTCACCCACCCACCCACTCACTCACCTACTCACTCACTCACCCACGGGGTATTTATTGGGCATTCGCCATGGGCCAGGTGCTGATTAAAGTAGAATACTTACCGGTAAACGCTTTAAACAAGATCCCTGCTTTATGGAGTTTACATTTGCCGGCAGGCTTTGTGTTAAATAATCCACATGTGTTCCTTAATTCTTACAGCAGCCCTGTGAGGCAGGTACATTGTTCCTATTTCACAGAGTAAGACCCTGAGAGGTAAGTGACTGGTCCAATGCCACAGAGCAGGGTCTGAGGTCAGGGCAGAGGGCTCTAACGCCTGGGCCCTGAGCTGATTTGCTGGCGCCTGGGAACATGACTGGGGGCGGCAGGGGGGGGGGGGGGGGCCGCATGGATTGCACGTGTCAGTTGCACATTTGTATGGGTTTCAGCCGTGCCCTCTGGAGGTGAAACCTCCAAACCAGGGCAGTGTGAGGTGTGGAGGCCAGCCCTGTGCTCTCACTGCGTTCTCTGGGCTGGTTTGGAGCATTTGGTTTCAGAAACAGACTTGCTAGGTCCGTGCCTTTTGATGAAATGGGGAGAAAATCATCTCCCCAAGTCGTATCTCTGTGGATTTTAGGAATTTCACATGAATACGTATTTCTCACGCTTCATTTTCTCCTGGTATCGCCTTCATCTAGAACATTTTTCAATGGCATAGCTCTCAGATTCCATGTTTCTTGAGCCTGTGTTAAAGCATTGCTTTTCCATGAGAAATGGAGTCAAGTTCATCGCCCGTGCACATATCACGGGTTGTTGCTCATTTGTGTAATATTATCAAAGTGATGTGTATATTTGTGAGCATATTTAATCTTTTGGAATCCTGTTGGGATAAATGTAATTTATATCTTAACCGTTATTTGTTTTGCTATTTTATATTTATTTATTGTTACCAAATGAAGTCCTTAGAATCGACTCAATAGAGAATTAGGTTTCATGGGACATTTTTTTTTCTTCCTGTAACTTTGTGCATTTGACTTAAAAAGAGAAGAATATGGGAAGGAGTTGAGTTTCTTGAATTTTAAGCAAAGCCATTATTTCTAACTGCTACTATTACTTCAGCAATTGTATTTTTTTTTAAACATATTTTTATTTCATTGATTTTTTTACGGAGAGGAAGGGAGAGGGAGAGAGAGTTAGAAACATCGATGAGAGAGAAACATCGATCAGCTGTCTCTTGCACACCCCTTACTGGGGATGTGCCCAGAACCAAGGTACATGCCCTTGATCAGAATTGAACCTGGGACCCTTCAGTCCATAGGCCGATGCGCTCTCCACTGAGCCAAACTGGTTAGGGCAGCAATTGTATTTTTAATGTCAGTTTTTCCTATAACTGTTTATAGATTGGTACATCTTTATATTTTTATCTGAAATGGGCGTGATTGTTATCAACCTCATTTTCCGGTGAAGGGGATGGGACTGAGAAGACATCTGAGTTCCTGGGAGACGCAGTGCTAAGCCCGGCGGGCTGGAAGTGAAGCCTGCGATACTCCCACTTCGCCCTGTGCCTATTTTTTTATTATTATTATGATTTGTGATAGCGGAGTGCAGGATACTCATGTCCTTGATTACAACTAAGTTCACAACCGTTTTGGTTTAGTCTTGACTAGCCATGTAGTAAACATGATTTTAAAAGGTTTTTTCACTTTATTGAGGTATAATCCTATATCATAAAAGAGAAACATGCAAATTTGACTGCACCTTTGCTCCTCATTGGCTATGCTACCAGCCAATCAGGAGCAGGGGCGGGGCCAAGTGGTGTGAGCGCCGGGCACCGGGGGGTGGAGATGAAACGGCAGTGGCAGCAAGTGCCCAGCCCCCAGGCGCTGTGAGGGGAAGCGGCGGCAGGGAGTGCCTGGCCCCTGGGTGCTGTGAGGGGAAGTGTCAGTGAGCACCCAACCCCCAGGGCCAGGTGGTCTCAGGCAGCCGGGGCTGAGCTGAGCAGGGCGATGGCTGGGTGCCCAAGGCCTAAAGCCTCTGGCAAGGCTGGGGGTGAGCCATCAGTTGGACATCCCCTGAGGGCTCCCAGTATGTGAGAGGGGGCAGGGTGGGTTGAGGGACCACCCACCTCCAGTGCATGAATTTCCTTTGCTGTGCTACCAGCCAATCAGGAGTGGGGGGTGTGGCCATGGCATGCTGGGTGCGGGATGGGAGGCTGGTGGGGAGCTGGGTGCAAAATATGGACTGCTTCGCTAAGTTCCATGTCAGCCTTGCACAGGGGCCAAGCATGCTATAAGCTTCGCCCGCATGGTATTTAAGGGCCAGGAAGATCCTTCCTTTTCAGTTACGGTGACTGAGTTGCATCCTTTCGCGGTGACCTCAGGACGGTTAGGGGAATTTGATGCCATGGGATCCCCTCATGAGGCTCGCATGTTGGTTGCTCTGATAGTTAGGCTGTGACTGAGCTGCGGGGTTTACCTGTCGTGTGGGACACGCAAATGAGCACCCAGGGCACCTTGGGTAATGAGTGCAGGTGGGGCTGTGAGTAGTCAGGCCCAGGCGCTGAGTCACGAGCTCTGAAGCCAAATGGCAGTTTGCGTCCATGCCCCCAGCCCAGCGCCCACGACAGGGTTGGCTGCTGGCCTCTGGAGCATGCAGAGACCTGGGTGGCTGCTGCTGTGTGCAGCTCAGGGATCCCTGCATGCCCCCCAGCCCGGCACCCACGACAGCATTGGCTGCTGGCCTTCAAAGACAGGGATGTTCCCGCCCCACTCTTAGCCGCTTGCACGTGCTCTGGTGCAACATTGATCAGCTGCCTCCTGTACACTCCCCACTGGGGTATATGCCCTTAACAGGAATCAATCCTGGGACCCTTAAGTCTGCAGCCCACGGTTTATCCACTGAGCCAAACCAGTTCCAGCGTAAACACCTTTTCTGACCACTCATTGGCTAAGCTCCTGTACGCTGCCACTTGCAGTGTTCTTGGTAACTTGGGTTATAAGAATCCAAGAAGGTGATCTAGGTTTTTCCACCACACTCCTGGAGGAAAAAACAAAGGTCCGCTGCTGGAGGGGCTGAAAAGTGTCATATCCTACTCTAGCTGGTTTGGGTCAGTGGATAGAGCCTCGGCCTGCTGGCCACAGGGTCTGGGTTCGATTCTGATCAAGGGCATGTACCTAGGTTACAGGCTGCTCCCTGGCTGGGGCCCAGGTCAGGGCTCATGCAGGAGGCAACCAATCAAAGTGTCCCTCTCACACTGATGTTTCTCTCTGTCTCTCTCTCTCTTCACACTCTATAAAAGTCAATGGAAACATATCCTCAGGTGAGGATAAAAAAAAGAAATGTCATATCCTATGAAAGACACATCTTGAAACGCCTAAAGAAAGTTGTCCTTTCACACAGTGAAGGGACTAGAGTCCATGTTGATGAAAACACCTTGGCGGCTGCAGTGGCTGCAGGAGCAGGGTAATGGGGCTGGTGCTTTCCCTTAACCAGCCCGGTCACCTCCCACAGAGGGAGGCCAGACTGATGGGGAGCGGGCCTCAGCCATCAGCAGGACATCTCCTGAGGGCTCCCCGTCTGTGAGAGAGGGCAGGCTGGGCTGAGGGAACCCCCCACCATGCACAAAGTTAGTCTCTGATACTTCTATTATAGAGAAAGAGCAAATAGCAATATTAAATTATTTTCTCTAATTAATACCCTTTTAATGTGCATGAATTTTGGGCACCAGGCCACTAGTCTATTTATCTAAAAGCCTAATATATTAAGTGTCTGATCAGTTGAATGCTCGATTGACTGCTCAACCAGTTGCTGTGATGCGCACTAACCATGCTCCAACTGGTAGGTTAGCTTGCTGGGGTCTGGCCAATTGGGACTGAGTGAGATGGGCCGGACACCCCCTAGAATCCTTCCATAGCCCCTCCCTGGCTGGCCAACCTCCTGTGGTCCACCCTTCCGCTGGCAGGCCCCCATCAGCCCTGATTGGGACTGGCCAAGACAGTCCTGATAGATCGGTCAGCCCTGATTGCTGGCCAGCCCAAGGGACCCCACCTTGTGCACAAATTCGTGCACCAGGCCTCTAGTTGACATATAAAATTGTAAGACATTTAAGTGTACATCACGGAGCTTTTATATTTCTGCATGTATGTTCTATATATAGATGAGAACATCGCAGTTCTTCCTTAGCAGATTGTAGTTATCTAGTGCACTTTGTCAGCTGTAGCCACCATGTTTACACTGGAGCCTCAGGAGGTATTAATCTCATAGCTGAGAGTTTATACCCTTCCCCAGCCTGTCCCTGTTTTGCCCACCCTCCAGGCCCTGGCAATCACTTTTCTACTCTTTGTTTCTATCAAGTTGACTGTGTGTGTGCGCGTGCGCACGGGCACGTGTGTGTGTGTGTGTGTGTGTTTGTGTTACATACGTCATTTCTCCCAAACCCTTTATTAAGAAAATTTGCAAAAATATAAAAAGGTTGAGAGGCTTGAACAGTGAACAGTAAACTTACCACTTGAATTCTGTAACTGCTAACATTTTGCTATATTTGCTTTTATATGTGCCATTTTGCATTGTGTGTTTGGGGACAGGATACTTCTTAAGTAGTAATTTACAAAATTCTCGGAGGTCGTTGCCCAGGGACTTAATTTCAGATGTTAGCACGTGTGGCCTGCGTTATTTCAGAATGAGGCATTAGATAAAGTCTAGTTTTTGTGATTTGGAAGTATGCTGGTTTTTGTAATTTTAGAAGGGAGTACTAAATTGAGAGTCGTTGGGCAAAGTCTAGAGAACTTGAAAAATCTTACATAGTTTGAAACCCCTAGTGACTTTATGGACTCCTAGAACTAAAATTATTTGGGTGACCTCAGTGATATAAAATGGGACCAGACAATGCAGACCCCTTGGCAGGATTGAGGAATGCTAGAGATCATTCAGATTACAGGCAGTCCTGGCAAACGGAGATGGGTGTGCAACACGTGTCAAAAGGGCAGATTCTCTAAACTCTAGAAGCAGGGATACAACAGGCCTGCAAATATTTCCATGCAGTTAATTGTTCTGATAGCTTTTTTAACTTTAGAAGCATATTTCTTTAAATTTCCTTCTTCCTTTGGATATAAATCCTTTCCTCCTTTCATATCAAGGAGTAGTTCTTCTCTCAAGGTCCTATGGAAAAAATATGCTTGTTACATGTTGGCTGAAAGTTCATTTTACTTTTTTTTTGTTAACAGAAGTGATGTTGCTAGGTAGGTCTAAGGGAACAGAAGCTCCAATGACTCAAGCATTCTTACTTCTTCCGTGTTTACGCAGAGTATATTTTAAACACACACACACACACACGTGAACATTTTGGGAATTCCCATGTTTTCTGTTATGTGACTTGGCTTCCGTGGCAACCTTCTGACTTCAGTCCCGGGGGCTGTGGTCACTTGGGTGGCATGCCTGGTTCTGCTGCCGACCAGCTGAGTGACCTTGAGCGAGTCACTTAAGGTCTCTGGTTCCTTATCCGTAAAGAAGTGAGGGGCCTGGGTTAGGCAGTGCTTTGTGAGTATACTCCAGCAGCACTAAAATTCCCTTGGCTCTGGGCTCACGCTAAATTTTTTGTGGAGCTCAGATTAGTTTTTAGAACTAGTAGACGGATGGTCGTACTATTTGCCAATTAAGATTAGAAAGCATAGCTTCAAGCATCTATTAACTACATAGAAACTGGATGAGAAAACATTCTGTGTGTATGTGTGTATGTTATGTGTGTGTGTGATGATTCATTTTCATGAAGATAAGGGATTAAAAGCTTCTATATCTAAAGTAGAATCTGATCATTAATACTAAGCATCAATCTTGTCTGTTGCGTACGCAGAACCATAAATCTTGTCTGTTGCTTATTTTAAAAATAATGAAAATATTGCCTTAAAACATGTTTATCCAGGACAACTTGAAAACTTCTCGCACGGGTGTTTTTTTTCCCCTTTCTATAGAATATAATTTAAAAATTTAACAACCACGGAGATAGAATTCTTTTTTCCCTATTCACGCCCCCTCCCCAATAACTAATATAAAATGATTTTGGGGTCCACTTGAGCCCAAAGGGTCTTTCATCAAAAGATTCCGCAGAACTTACAGACCACTGGCACCTCTGGCCTGTCACCTCGTAAAAGGCCACTTAGTGCATAATGGTGACATTAGTGCATAATGGTGACAGACCGATGACCGGCCTGCGGAAGAAATGACCCCGCGGAGCCCAGCTAAGTGCCCACTCGGCACCGTGCACATCACACAGTGGTTCTGGAGGGGCTGCTCCCCAGGCAGGGCTTTTACGAGCGTCACATTCCCGCTGTGGTTTTGGAGGCGGAATGTTTACCCCCGTTTTTAAACACAGCGATGGTAGGTGTGCATTCTTCCTGGCTAAAAGGGCTTTAAAAAAAAAAAAAAAGAGGCAGAGAGTGAGCCTTTCTCCAGCAGCCCCGGGCGGGCGGGCGTTCCTCTGGTGCGTCTGGAATGCGGTCCCCACAGCAGCCCAGGCAGGGGCCGGCCTGGCGGCGGCGAGGGCCGCTCCGGGCGGTGCTGGCCGCGTCCGGGCGGCCCCTGGAAAACCGCTCTCTGGTGAGGCCGAGCCTGCTCCCCGGCAGCGGAAAAAACGGACCACGGGGAGGGAGGGCGTGCGGCTGGCAGACAGAAATACACGCGGCCTCGCACAGTCACACAGGATCCGCTTTTAGCCGCGGGCCGAGCGCTGGCTGTCGGACGCCGCTTCCTGCCGCCGGGGCGGACGGGACGGACGGAGCCCCGGGCTCTGAGACTCGCTCCTCTCCGCCGACGGGGCTGAGACACGCTGGCCGCTGCCCCCCGCTTGGGCGAAGGTAAGGCTGCAGCATTCGTCCCCCGCTTCTGGAGCGGAGATGGGCCGTCCATGGGAGACAGAAATCTCTCCCGGCGTGTTCTCCTGGGCGGCCGTGCAGCCTGCGCTCACCTCCCCGTGTTCCCCATTATTTTGTTCGCGGGCCGCCCGCGTGTGTTCGTGGAAGCGGAAGCTGTCACGGTGTCCCGGAGGAGCAGGCGACAGTGTGTTAAGTGTCCTCATTATTTCAGGATTGTCATTCTTTCTAACAGGTGAAGGAGAGGGGGGCGCGTGTGCACACGCTGCTGTGCCTGGGAGGATGGGACCTGGAAATCGGGGCGTCCGCACGGTTCGCACACCTCCTCGGGAGGGGTTTGCCGTTGCCCACCTCTTTCTACTAATGAGTTCCCCCAAAGCGGATGGATGGATGGATGGCGTGGATTTATTCTCGCTGATGTCTGGAGAGAGGACCAGCTCCCCGAGGGGCTGTCGCCTTATCTTGCTACCGGTCCCACGAGGAAGTCAGGATGCGGCAGAGTCTGCGTCCTGTCTCCTGGCGGTTGTGTAACCTTCGTTTTGAGAGGAGTGAGCTCGGCGGGTGACTTCTCAGACTTGTAATTGGAGGTTCACGGTGGGTTCGAGTTTGTCCTTAACTTTCGCCTCGGGCTTTCTGAAGAAGCGGAATCCCCCTCGATCAGAGTGTGTGTGTCGGGGAGGGGGGCGCCGTGTGTGAGCAGAGTGCCTGATCACCCCTCCCTCCCTCCCCCCTCCCTCCCTCCCTCCCCCGAGGTGGCTCATTCATCAGCCATCCGGCCCCGGCCCGGAGCCGCAGGCGGGGACCCGGGAAGCCGGCCTGGCGTGGGGCTGCCCCAGCTTTACGTTCATGTGGCCAAGCGTGTAATTCTCCGAAAATTGGTAGGTGGAGAGACAGAAATAGGGAGCGCTATGGAAGCCGCTGTAGCTCGGGGGAGTATTTATAGAATTTCTGGAAAGTAAAGGCCCAGCTGCACAGCTGCTGGAGTTTCTCCTGACAAGTCAGAGCGTTTCGGGGCGGCCCGGCGCCCCGGCTCGCTCAGGCCCTTGGGGCTGTGAGTCAGCTCAGGGTGGGCGGCGTGCTCCCCGGCGTGTCCCCTGCAAGGGGACCTCAGGCACCTGGTTCCTTCGTTTCCTCTACAGCGGTGTCGGCGAGAGGCGGAGCAATGGCCAGTGCTGTCCGGGGAGCTTAGAATGAGCAGACACATTGGTGACATTTTATTTAGTATTAAATACACACACACACACACACGCACACACGCATTAGAAGCCCAGTGCACAAAATCTGTGCCTGGAGGGGGGTGACCCTCAGCCCAGCCTGCACCCTCTCCAATCTGGGACCCCTCAGTGGATGTCCGACTGCCCATTTAGGCCCTATCCTGGTGGGATCAGGCCTAAACGGGCAATCGGACATCCTTCTCACAATCCAGGACTGCTGACTCCAAACTGCTCGCCTGCCTGCCTCCCTGATTGCCCCTAACTGCTTTTACCTGCCAGCCTGATCACCCCATAACCACTACACTGCCAGCCTAATTGATGTCTAACTGCTCCCCTGCCAGCTTGTTTGCCCCCAACTTCCCTCCTCTGTTGGCCTGGTCACCCCCAACTGCCCTCCCTTGCAGGCCTGGAACCTCCCAATGGCCCTCCCCTGCTGACCATCTTGTGGTGGCCATGTTGTGTCCACATGGGGGCAGGATCTTTGACCACATGGGGGCAGCCCTCTTGTGTGTTGGAGTGATGGTAAATCTGTGTATTACTTTTTTATTAGATTGGATAGAAGTCTGGTACATGGGTGAGGGCCAGCTGGTTTGCCCTAAAGGGTGTCCCAGATCAGGGTGGGGGTTCCCTTGAGGTGTGGGACGGCCTGGGCGAGAGGCCTGTGGTGGTTTGCAGGCTGGCCACACGCCCCCAGTGACCCAAGCAGAAGCCCTGGGATCTGGGATTTATTTATCTTCTACAATTAAACTTTGTAGCCTGGAGCAGAGCCAAGCCTTCTGTTCACTCTGTGGCGGCAGCCATTTCTGTTTAGGTTTATTGAAATTCTATAATTGAAACTTTGTAGCCTAGAGTGGAGGCCTAGGTGCTAGGGCTGCAGAAGCTTGGCTTCCTCCATTGCCTTGGCAACCCTAGCCTCTGCTCTCTCCAGCTCCATGGCTGCCGCCATTTCTGTTGGATTTATGTATTTTCTATAATTGAAACTTTGTAGCATTGAGTAGAGGCCTAGGCTGGCAAGGGCAGGCGGAAAGCTTGGCTTCCTTCATTGCTGGGGAGACTCAAACCTCCCTCCTGCTCTCAGTGGCCACAGCCATCTTGGTTGGGGTTTATATGCTCCTGATTGGCTGGTGGGCGTGGCTTGAGGTATGGTCAATTTGCATATTACTCTTTTATTAGATAGGAGGATTGATTTCAGAGAGGAAGGGGAGGGAGAGAAAGATAGAAACACCAATGATGAGAGAGAATCATTGATCGGCTGCCTCTTGCACGTCCCACACTAGAGATCGAGCCCTCAACCTAGGCATGTGCCTTGATGGGGAATCGAACTGTGACCTCTTGGTTCATAGGTCGATGCTCAACCAATGAGCCACGCCTATTTAGTACTTTTGCTTTGGATCTAGAATGTTCTACTGAGACACAGCCTGCAGCCGTCTAGACCAGGTTCAGAGCCAGCGTCACCAGCCTTCTTCTTGAGCCACACTGACGCTTGTCACCGGCTCTGATTTTGGCCAGAGTTCCTGGGCACCAACTGAGGTCTGGCAAAGAGCCCATGGCTCCAGGCCACAGGGACAGGAAGAGCGTTGTGAATGCAGCTAGATAAGACTGTGTGTCGAGCTCAGGGTAGAGGGAGTGGTTTGAAAAGCCCCCTCCTTAGCTCAGGCCTGTCCCGGGATGCCTGGGTGTAGAGATAAGGGCCGGGCTCCTTCCAGGAGATTGCACTTGCGAAGTGGCCCCCGCTTCGCCACTAAGTCAAACAGATGGTTCTGTGCTGGTGGTCCAAGATTGTGTTTGAGAAGAGCCATCTTCCCTTTGCAGAGATTGAAGGTCTGTGCGCAGTCTCCACTCCTGCCGCCGCCGACGCGAGTGGGCGCTGGGGGAGCACAGAGGGAACTGAAAGGGAGGCCCACACCTTCACTGTCTGAGACCCGGCACTGTGTCCTCGTGCGCTTGCAGGCCTGCCCATTTTGTGAGACTCAGAGACAGTAAACCACGTTCGCGAGATCGCTTAGCTCGGGCCGGCAAACTGCGGCTCGTGGGCCACATGCTGCTCTTTGGCCCCTTGAGTTTTTAGCAAAGGCCAGCTTAGGAGTACCCTAATGAAGCTGATAACAATGTACCTACCTATATAGTTTAAGTTTAAAAACGTTGGCTCTCAAAAGAAATTTCAATCGTTGTACTGTTGATATTTGGCTCTGTTGACTAATGAGTTTGCCGACCACTGGCTTAGCTCAACTGTTCAATTACATAAAAATGATGTCTTTTTTATGGACCTTTAAAACAAGTCTTTTTGGACATTCAGAATAATTTCAGTGATAACGGATATTTTTCATTTAATATTAAGGTGGAAATGGCTTCAAAAAGGAGATGAGGGTATGGAATTGGCAAAAAAATATTAGAGACAGGAAAAAGTAATAAAGCAGAGGGAGATAAACCTGAATTTCTGAGTGTGGACACACAAAAGTACTAAACATTGTGTTGTAACAGCTGAGTTGCGAATAACGGTGGGTGTCTTTTGATTACTCAGTCGTATCTAAAATGTAGGCTTTGGCGTTGGTGCCCCGGAATATACTGCGCTGGATTTCAGCTGCGTACCTGCCTTCGTATTGTAGAACCGAAAAGGGGCCTTGGTTTCTCAGACGGGGAGACTGAGGAACACAGAAGCAGCGGCTTGCCCAGCCTTCCGGAGGTGGTCGGCCGTGGCTCTGGAGGGAGAGCCGGGTTTCCTGTTAGTCCTTTCCTGACACTCTCTGTTTCTTTAGTTGCAAATACTTTGGCACATCCTGAGCTAACATTGTAAATTACCATAGACGTGTACGTGTATGCATATGTGTGTATGTGTGTGCATAGGTACCTATACTGTACATACACGCATACCTCTCCATTTTGTCTCCCCCAGCCCCTCGGCCTCCCCTTCCTCCTTTCTTTCTTGCCCCCATTTTCCTGCCCGCGTACCGAGCCAGAGAGAAGTCAACCTCGAACCAGAGACGGCACGAAGGCTTTTGTTTTTCTCGGGTGCTAGTGAAGTTCAAAGCTGTGCCCTGGGTTGGTGGCCCTCCTTCCCCTTGACTGAGGACTCCCACTGCTGGTGGTCAGCAGCCTTCACGAGACCTCACCTGCCAATCCGTTCTGGTGTCAGCCTGAGAGCAGGGCAGTGGTCGGCAAACTCATCAGTCAACAGAGCCAAATCTCAACAGCACGACGATTGAAATTTCTTTTGAGAGCCACATTTTTTTTAACGTAAACTACATAAGTAGGTACATTGTCATGAACTTCATTAGGGTCCTCCTCAGCTGGCCTTTGCTAAAAACTCATGGGGCCAAAGAGCCGCATGTGGCTCGCGAGCCGCAGTTTGCCGACCACCGGAGAAGGAGGTTTTTTTTCACATCCCAATCCTGTTCCAACGGAAGACTTAGTGTTTGGTAGTTCCCAGTCTCCCGAGGAGAGACAGGCTATGGAACAACAACCAGAACAACAACACAGCAGGTGGGCTTCCGCTCTCGGTGCCAAGGTCATGAAGGCGCTTTCGGAAAAATAAGCCTCTCAGACACGGTGATCAACAAGGTCTCCCGACTCTCGGGAAGGGATGTGGTGGGAGCTGCAGATAGCGGCAGGCGGCAGCGGACCCAGAGCGTTCCTAGGACTTGAGTGAAGGTCTTGGAACCTGGGTGTCTTCAGGACAGCACGGGAAAGCAAGAATGAGCCCCGTGCTGTTTGCTCCCTCACCAAGGCACATCTCCGTGGCTGCCGAGCTGGCAGGGCCGGGGTTCTCAAGCAGCCGCGAAGAGGGCTGAAGAGGCATGGAGTGTGCAGCTGTGAAGGCGAAAAATCCCTACGATAAAAGCCAGTGAAAGGAAACGCTGAATGGAGAGAATGAAAATAGATTTGCTTTCAAGCCGTCCGTGGCCGCTCCGGGAAAGCAGGAAAAGGCATCTTAGGGATGAGTGAGAGGAACATATACAGCAACAGCCACAGCCCGGGGGCCTCGGGGTCTGAAGAGGGAGCAGAGAGGAAAGAACTTTGTGACAAGTGGACGTAAACTCATGGAATGCACACGCATGCTCACATATATGTCTGCGTGTCACTTACTGAAAATTGATAGGATAGACCACCCCCAGGTCAAAAACAACCGCCAAGGTTAAATGCAAAACAACAATAACAGAACCCCAGAAATAACTGGAACCTGGCAAAAACCTTCACGTACCCTTTTATTTCCACACTAGAGGCCCGGTGCACGAAATTCATGCACTCGGAGGGAGTGTCCCTCAACTCGGGCTACACCCTCTCACAATCTGGGAGCCCTCAGGGGCTGTCCTTAGGGGCTGTCCCTATGGGGAACAGGCCCAATCCATCAGTCAGACATCCTTAGTGTTGCCTTGGAGGCAGGACAGGCTGCCACCACTGCTGCTGCACTCGCCAGCCCTGAGCCCAGCTTTTGGCGGAGCGGCGCTCCCCCTGCAGGAACACACTGACCCCCAGAGGGCAGCTCCTACATTGAGCACCTGCCCCCGGTGGTCAGTGCATGTCATAGCGACCGGTCATTCTGCTGTTTGGTTGATTTGCGTATTAGCATTTTATTATATAGGAGGATGTGACTTACAGGGGGTGGGGGTGGAAATTCTAAGAAGACACAGTGATAAGAAATTTACCAAAGACTTCCTCACTGGAGTTGATGCTCTCTAGTGCCCTACCACATGTGTACACTAGCGTAGTCAGCTGTTCTCAGATGTCCTTCTCGCGTCCTCTAATGTACAGAGTGAGCGCTCTTGGACGAGTCCTCCTCCTGGGCAGGAGAGTCGTTCCCTTTGGCTACTCAAGGACAACACTAGCAATTGCCCTCTCCCCACTGCCACATCAGAGTTCCTTTCCAAACATCCGCTCGCATGCGGGGATTTTCCCTAAAGGTTCACATACATGACAACAACAGCCAACATTTAAAAAGCAATGTTTCTTTGGCTTTTGATTCTTCTGATTCCATTTTCTCCTTTACAGGAAAACTGTTGAGCATGTTGTCTTTGCCAATCTTTCCAATTTCATGGACCTCATCCTCAAAGTCACTCCAACCCGGCTGTCCCCACCCCACTCGGCTCCGGTCAAGCTCACGGCTCACCCCCAGGGCTCTCTTCTCAGTCCTGGCTCTTGGAACCCAGTCGTAGCGGGTGATCGCTCTTGGCAGAGTCCTCCTCGTGCCCTCATCCAAGAGCAGTCGCCCTCTGCGATTTGACTCTTGTTGACAACTTCCTCCCTAAAATGACTCTCCCCACCCCCTCTCCCCAATTGGCTTTGAGGACGACTTGTTCTCTCAGTCTCCTTTTAATTTGATTTGCCGACTGCTCCTTCCGTTTCCTCATGTGTTTCTCATTATTTCCTTGGCCTCTTCATGTTGGGGTGCTGCAGGGCCTCTTTGCACCTCTTCTCTTTCCTGTGTTTGCTTATTCCCTGGGTGAGGTATTCTGGGCATGTTTAAATACCATCTTCATCTTCACAAGCGTGTTAGCAAGACTGTACCTAAGCCCACCTCTTCCTGGAGCGCTAGGCTCCTTTATCTGACTGTCCACTCAGCGTTGCCACCTTGACGTCCAATAGACAACTCACACCTGCCACATGCAGAAACCCACCCCTTGCCTCCCTCCCAAGCCCGCTGTACGTTGCCTTCCCCATTCTCACATGCACTCAAAATCTTATTTCCCCTCCCTCCCATCCACCCAATCCCGTTGGCTCTCTCTTAAACTCTGTCTGACTCAAACCGTTTCCTATGCCCCCACCTGCCTCCAACCCACATCATCTCTCACCTGAATTGGCCTCGCAGGCCCCAGGGCTTCCACTTTGCTGCCCACAGTCCAGATCTGTGGGGCAGCCACAGAAGATGCCACGTGATCAGCCTTCTCGTGGCAAAGTCCTCTAATCATGACTTTCAGTCTCAATGTGAAAGCCAAAGTCCCTAAAATGCCCCTTTGGGCTGCCTTCTCTGGCTCCCTGTCCCCTCTCTGACCCCTGCTGCTCCAGCCACACTGGCCTCCTGCCTGTCCCACCTCTGGGCACTTGAACTTGCTCTCGTCAGTTTCCAACGCTCTTTACCCAGCATCTACACGGTCTCCCCTCCTGCAAGTTCCTGCTTAAAAGTCACCATTCAGGGAGGCCTTCCTGTATTTTCCTTCCTAAATGACAGCACCCTCCCCTCGCATAACCTGCTAGAGGCCCGATGCACGAAATGGGGCAAGAGCAGGCCTGCCTTCCCCCAGCTGTTGGCACCGGCTTCCCTCTGGCACCCGGGACCCGGGCTTCCCTTGCAAGCCCCAGCCTTGTCCAGAAGGTCGTCCCGTCTAATTAACATATTATGCTTTTATTATCATAGATGTCCCCATCTAATTAGCATATTATGCTTTCATTATCATAAATGTCCCCCTTTCCCTTCTCTACTCTGTTGCTAATGTACTTATCCGTCTCTAATATATGCTAGTACTTACTTTCCTTTTTTATTTGTCATTTCTCCCTACTATAATACAAGCTCCATGAGATGAGGGATTTGGGGGGGTTCTATTTATTGCTGTATCCCCAGGCCTGGACCAGTGTGTAGCACAGAGTAGCTGCTCACTAAACATGTATTTGCATTAATTATTGCAAGTGTAGGTTACCCAGGACACCTGATGAGGTAGCCAAAGCGACCTATTATAAATGCTCAATATCATTGGACTCCTGTATTTTACCTTTAAAAAGGTACATTATGTACTTTAGGATAGATCTGTATTTCTTTATTAGGGAAGCAATTTTAAAATTCCTTAGCTTTAAATGAAATGGAAGCTTCTGGAAGATGCCCCTTGGTCATTCTGTGGTCTGAGCATCCCCATCCACATGACCTTGGTCCCCCTGGCCTATGCTTTGGGAGGAGGTGTATTCGAAGTTATCATTGATATTTAGGATGAGGGCCTGAAGCTTAAACTGTCAAGGAAACAAAATTCTCATTTGCTCAATGTTCCCTGTAATGCAATAGAAAAAAATAAACACATTTTTGTTTTTATGCTCCTCAGAGATTTCAGATGATTTCATTCTCCTCTCGCCCTCCTCAGCTGTGGGGGCCTTTTGCTCTCTGGGAAAAGACTTTTTCCGATGCTTCCTGTGTGAAGGGAGCACAGATCACATCTTCTCTTCTAAAGAGGAGCCTGAAAGTTGTTAGACTTTAAAAAAAAAGTATATGGAGTAATTTCAGGTTAAAGAGCACAGAAGCTGTGAAGCTATTTTGTTGGAATGCATATGTAAAAGTCATCCTAAAAAAGGTCCAGGTATGGATCTGACCTTTGCCCTGACGGATCTTGGTTCAAGTTTCCTTTTTCATAAACCAGAGAGGACTCTGGGAGCTGCTGGGGTACCTGTGTTCAGACAGCCCTGCCCACAGCAGATCAGAATTATTAGGTTTCAAATTTTTTTTTAATCCCTGTAAATGATGAAATTTAAACTATACCTACTAATACTTTTCATTTGTTTCTGAAAGTTTCGGTAAAGTTTCTAGCTAAAACCTTCCCAGGTTTGTTGCGAATAATCACGTAATTGATGGGAAAACAACTCAGCAGTCATTGGTTTGCTTTTAAATGCAAGCTCCAGAGCAGCCTCTCGTGTGGGCTGCAGACATCAAGGTGTAAAGCCCAACTCTCAGATCGGACTCCCAGCCCGGCCGGAAAGGACACGCGGGGTGGGCGTGAAGGGAGCACCCCTTTAAAGTGAGGGGCACTGTGTGCAGTGGAAGCCTGTTCATGCTGTAACTCAAATGGAACAGTGTATAACAGAGAGACATGTTGCCAAGAATAACTTGGTACAATTACCGTGGTGCATTCTGGTCCCAGAGTGTGACTGAGGTTTAGGAGTGGGAGCCTGCTTCGGAAGCACGTGGCTGACAGATGGAGAGGCCCCCCCCCCCCGCCCTTTCCCCCCACCGAGGAGAAGGCCTGTGGCTACAGCGGGGGCCTTCCCGATAGCACCCCACATTGTCGCTGGGAGATGTTTCCCACTGGGAGTGTTTTTGTTTTTTTGGGGGGAGGGGTTCCTTGAGAAGTGCTTCCCCATGCCTAGACTCACTTTTTGTGGAATGGCTCGTGTTCATAAACATTAAAAACAGGCACCGAAACCGGTTTGGCTCAGTGGGTAGAGCGTCGGCCTGTGGACTGAAGGGTCCCAGGTTTGATTCCGGTCAAGGGCATATGTACCATGGTTGCGGGCACATCCCCAGTAGGGGGTGTGCAGGAGGCAGCTGATTGATGTTTCTAACTCTCTATCCCTCTCCCTTCCTCTCTGTAAAAAATCAATAAAATATATTAAAAAAAACATTCAAAACCGGGAGGTTATTTAAATGTCATGCTAACCATGTTGAATCTCATGTTCATAAAAGCCACACAAAAAGCTTGTTAAAAAGTCATGCCAGTCATTTTGAATCCTGCAGTTTGTTGCTTCTGGCAGTTCGAGCAGCTCATGGTTTGTAGAGACCAGGACATGGACCGGATTGTGGATGAGCTCTGAAGTAGACTTGGGAGAAAAGGCAGAGTGGGACTGAACATTGGATATATTTTTAAAATGCTAGAAAGCCGAAACTCAGTGGATAGAGCGTCGGCCTGCAGTCTGAAGGGTCCCAGGTTCGATTCCGATCAAGGGCATGTACCTTGGTTGCAGGCACATCCCCAGTGGGTATGTGTGTGTGTGTGTGTGTGTGAGGCAGCTGATTGATGTTTCTCTCTCATCAAAGTTTCTGACCGTCTATCTCCCTCCCTCCATTCCTCTCTGTAAAAAATCAATACAAATATATTAAAAAAATAAAAATAAAAATGCTAGAAAGAGGGTGGATCTCATGCGGGAAACGAAGGCACTTTGGTCATTTCTAAAAGAAAAACGTCTTCTCTTTACCGGGGTTTAAAAATTCTAGCCTATATTACCTCTGTAGTTTTGATTGAAATGAAGGTTTTTTTTAAAAAAATCCCCCAAATATTTTTAGTGTTTTTGGACAGCTCAGTTTAGCTGGGCCTCTCCGCTTACGGACATTCCAAACACATACCAGCAATAGTTGTGGGGTTGCTGGCTCACCGCTCTCTCATCAACCCCGTCCCCCTGATGTCCGAAAGGGCCTGTTGGTTCTCCAGAAGCTTTGTGCTGCCTGCCCTGTGGGGAAGGGGTCCCATCCCCAGCCCTGTTGCCTCCTCCTCTCGCCCAGCGCCCCGTAGGTAGGTGTTAGAGGAGCGCTCCCAAAAACTCACGTTGAGCTGGTGAGTGGAACTGTTCCTAGCATTTCACCTCACTCTCCCCCAGGTTTCTGCCAACAGTAAGATCGTTTTCCTCCTGTGCCAACACGGCCCCTGATCTCTGAGCTGGTGCCCCCTCTGGATGCCTCCCCTCGTGGCGTCTCAGGGCCCCGCTGTGGTGCTGCTGAGGATAATCAGGCAGGGGTGAGGGGAGGGGGTCATAGGCAAATGAGTGTCCAGGTCTCCCCAGCCTTTTCTCCCTCACTCCCCTGCCCCTCCCCTTCCCCTGTCTCTCTCAGCTTTGTCCCTGACCCCTGAGCTGAGGCCCCGCTGCCCTTACCACATTCCTCCCGGGGAGAGGGGTGCTGGGTTCACTCGCTGACTCTGTCAATTCTGGATTCAGCCAGAGATCACGGGGTGCCGTGTCTTGAGGCGTGCCCTTCTCTGTTCGTTGGGTGCCCTTTCCTTTCTTCATCCAGCAGGATCCCACACATCCTTCACCGCTCAGTTGTTCCGTTAGCTTCTTTGGGGGGTCGTTTGTAACGTCCGTAGGAATAACGGGTCTGCCCAGGGAGAGTCTCTCTCAAGGGGTAGAATGCGCAGGGCGAGGACCCCGGGCCCAAGCTGGGGGGCCAGAACTGACCTTCCTGGTGACCATTCTTCCTGTGTCTATCTAGCTCAAGCGTTTGCCTTGGGCAGTGACTTTTCAAATGTTTCGGGACTCTCTAGACCTCGGTTGTCCCTGGGCCTTATTGGACGGGGTGTACCATTCTGGAGAAGCTGCCACTTGTATGTCATTGTTTTTCAAATCCTGCTTGGGACCCTCCCTTAAGATACACACTTCCACTGCACGGCCAGGATACGGGCAGAGGCTACACACCCGTAGGCATTTAGTGCCACAGGACAGTTTGGTCTCATTTCTGTTCTCTCCCGTTTCATTGTCGTCGCTGCTCTTCTGTTTCCATTCGGTTCTGTTCACTCCACAATACTGGCCTCGAGTCCTTCCGTGAACTTCGTGACCCCCAGTGTGATGAGCGCTTCTGTAAGCGGTGCTGTCGCCGCGAGCACTCTCCCCGGACCAGGCGTCATGCGGGGCCCCTGCCCGGGAGGAGTTGGCTCCGAGAGCTGGTGAACTGTGCTTTGCGGGGCTGTTGTCCCCTGGAATTTACGACTTCCCCTCTGGAGACCCCGGGGCATTCCTGGCTGCTCATTGTGTTATCCATTCATCTGTGAACAAGCACTTGGAAGGGGTCCTGCTGAATGTAGGCGAGCCTGGGCCCTCCGCAGTGGGTGCCCGCTGTGCAGGCCTGGGCAGGGGCTTGTGCTCTGCCCACTCTATGGGTGAGGACCGCCCTTCCTCAGCACCTGCCTGTGGGGGACAGATGGGCTTCCAGTCTTCTCTGCGCAGAAATGAGCACCTTCCAGTCTCGGTACTCAGTTTGTGATTCTGGGTGCAGTTCATTGATGCAAAACATGGGGAGTCTTGACAGAGGTGGAAGTTGGATGATCCCAGTGTGACATCGAAAAATGTCCACAGATAATGCCAGTTATCCCCTGGGGCCCAAGATCGCCAGGGCTGAGAATGCCTGCATTAAGGTAGTGCCAGCTGTTCATTGAGCATGTAGGGGATTTTTGTTTTTATTTTTTTTACATTTTCTAACATGAGTATCTAATAATACAGGTGCATGGCTATGTCATTGTTTTTATTGGCATGTGACAGATGTCGGAGAAGTTGGCTCGTTTTATATGGCTGTAATAATCTGGGGGATTGATCAAAATCAGATAGCCGAAACCGGGTTTGGCTCAGTGGATAGAGCGTCAGCCTGCGGACTGAAGGGTCTACCTTGGTTGCGTGCAAATCCCCAGTAGGGGTTATGCAAGAGGCAGCTGATCGATGTTTCTGTCTCTCATTGATGTTTCTGACTTTCCCTCTCCCTTCCTCTCTGTAAAAAGTCAATAATATATATATATATATATATATATTTTTTTTAAAGTCAGACAGATGCTAACACTAGAACTTGGAAAGTCCCAAACACATACACACACACACACACAAACACACACACACACACACACACACACACACACACACATACACACACACACTGGGGCAAAAGTAGGTTATACATGTTTATATATAAACATATGTAATAATTAGTATAATAGTTAATACAATATCTGAAACAGCAGACTATTATAAGGTCTGTATGTACTATTATAGTACATACAATGAAATTTGTAGTTAAAAATTTATAACAATACTGAAAATTTGTGTTGCATTTCATAGGGGTTTTCTTTTGGTTTTGTTTGTTGTTATTTTCACAGTTGATTTTCAATCTGCAAGGTAGGTAGGGCCGATAACTTTATCCTCATGTTGCAAATGTAGACAGTGAGATCCAGAAAGCAGAAGTAATTTCCCCGAGGACCCACACGCTGTCAGACCTGGGAGCCGGTCCGCAGCCCGAGTTCTCTGACACAAACCAGGGCAGGCTTCTGAGACTTGTCTCCTTAATGACGGCAGATGCCCCCCAACCTCCCGCCGGAGAGTGAGGGGGGCCTGGTGGATATTGTTGTGGCTGATGATGGCCCGCCCTCTGCTTATCTCCTCCTTGGCTCTTAGCGCTATCTGAAATGTTTGCCTTGGACAATGGTCAGGCTCCAGCGTCAGTGGAAACTCTCTCTGGAGCGATGTTAGATGCCTGTTGGTGTCTCAGGACGCACAACGTGAGCTTCCCTAGCTGCCTCCTCGGCGTTAGGTCCCCTTTGGTGCAGTGTCCCCAGGCCTCTGTTCTGTTGTCCCAGTGAGTCCTGCCCCTTCCCCCCCAGCACCATCTGGCCCACCAGGGGTTCCTCTGGTTCCCCTGTAGGTGCTCCCTCGGCACAGCTGGCTCAGGGCTTGGGACAAGACGGGCCTGGAGGACTTCAGCTTCCTTTGCTCTAAACTCGACGCTCACCGGAACTGGAGACTGGGGACCCGGTGCATCAGCTCAGGGCGAGCTGAAGGCACGTGAAGAGCAGGTAAATCTTGACTGCCCTCCTGAAAGCTGATGTGCTGGGGGACCAGCAAGTCACAGCTGCTGCTGGGGTTGTGAGGACGTGTATTTGCGAAATTCCTCCCTCTTGCTGCACATTTCCTGGGTGGGTGATGGATCTCATTTTTAAAAAAGAACCCCAAATCTTCCATTCTTGTTTAGGATTTTAGCACAGCACAGTCCTATGAATGGGGGTTGGAAGGCAATTCAGAAAATGAAAGATAGGGAATTCTTTTCAGGCTCACGAGATTGTGGTCAACTTTTAAATATCTGAATATTTTATACTTATTCAGTAACTTGAAAATAATTATAGAAAGTGTGTACACAGCATACAATTTTTGCCAAGTGCACACAGTCTTAGCGCCATGTAATTATTTATTCCAGAGTGACTTCACTTAAACTATCTCTCGGTCAGCTGTTGGCCTCCTGGCGCGTTAGATGTACCTGATATGTACTATTGTTGCAGGTTGGTGTACCTAAGGTGTATATTTTTTTTCTATTTAAAGATATGGGGCCTGTTAAGTATTTCTTTATAAAAAAGGAAAAAGGAAAGATCGCAGGAAATCAATTGTTTGATCTTTTCAGCCTCCTATGAACAACAACAACAAAAAATTAACTTGAATACCATCAAATTCTCTTAGAAAGGAGTCCAGAGTCAAGGGTGCTGAGAATCTGACCTATTCATCGTCTCGCTTCTAGACAGAAATCACAGCCAGAGGATGGCAGATAGTGTGTGTTCCACGTGCTGACCTCCTCAGGGACAACAATCCCGTCATTTCCCTGGGAGATCACCCTTCCCGTCAGTATGTCCCTCACAAATATGGGAGACATCCTTCTTGCCATAGTTCAAGGCATCCTTCTGCAGGGGTGAGGGGAGACACGGAACAGCTGGTCAGCATTACTGGTCCTAACACGCACATGCTCTTGTCACCCGTCACCCCCTTTTCCGGTTCTCTAGGCAGCACTGTGTGAATCACCGAGACATTTCCTGGTGGGTCTGTACGCGGATCTTTCAGGCAGACCCACTTTGGAGCAATTCCTGCTTAGTCTGTACCCAAATCGACCTTCTAACATGCAAAGTTTCTGATCTTAGAGGAAAAGCTTTCAACTCTTCAGTGTTGAGTCTGATGCTAGCCACAGGCTTTATTATGTTGAGGTATATTCCTTCTGTGTCTAATTTATTAGGGTTTTTTTTTTTTTATCATGAATGGATGCTGAATTTTGACAAATGCCTTTTCTGTGTCTATGCCCCGAGGTGACTACATGATTCTTTTCTTTCATTCTTATAATGCAATGTAGTACATGGATTGATTTGTGTACATTGAACCATCCTTGCATCCCAGGGATAAACTCCGCTTGGTTCTGGTGTATGATCCTTTTAACGTGCTGTTGAGTTTGGTTTGCTAGTATTTTATTGAGAAATGTGGCATCAATATTCATCAGAAATATTGGCCTCTAGTGTTCTTTTATAGGAGTGTCCTTTTCTGGTTTTGATAATAGAGTAATGTTGGCCTTGTAAAATGAGTTTGGGAATATTCCCTTCTTTTCTATTTCTTTGGAAGCATTTAGAAAGGATTGGTATTCGTTCTTTTCCAGTGTTTGGTAAAATTCACTCCTGCAGCCGACTGGTTCTGGGCTTGTATTTGTTGGAAGATTTTTTTTATTACTATTATTACTGATTCAGTCTCCTTTCTAGCAATTGGTCTATTCAGATTTTCCATTTCTTCCAGATCCAGTCTTGGTAAGTTGTATGTTTGTTTCTAAGAATCTTTCCATTTCTTTCAGATTGTCCAGTTTGTTGATGTATAGGGTTGTTCATACTTTTTTTTTCTTTTCCTTTTAAAGAAAAACAATTCACTGTTGAAACCTCATAGCAATGCTTTCTATGTCTGCAGAGAAAATAAAGGCTTTGTGTCCCAGCAGTGATCACTGCCAGATGGCAGCACCCCTGGCCCGTCCTCTCCTCCTCTCCCCCCACCCCCCCAAGGCGGGCCGCCTGCCCCTTGCATACCGAGGCCCAAACATGTGCTTGAGGAAAACCGTTCATCTCATTCACGAGGTCAGCTTCTGTGACTTGGGGTACCCCAGCCAAGGGCTGTTTCGCTGAGTGTCGTCAGCACTCGGGGGTTTGTTTTTACTGCTTCGTCCGGAGGAGAACAATGGACGTTCTTGTCACATCAGGACGATGCTCCCGCAGTGTTGTCAGTGCAGTGAGTCTGAGAGCTGTTTTCCTATGGTGGTGACAGATGACCATGACTCACTCCTGCGCTTTCACCTGCTCACCCCCACGGCACAAAGGCGTGCATTGGACTTGAGGCCGTGTGTCGAGTTAATGGCCTTCCCCAGGTTAGACGGGCAGTCCCGGCTTCCCCCGCTCCTCCCAAACAAGCCGATGAGTCAGGCAGCTCACCGCGCTTCCTGTACTATTTTGACAGTGATTTTGGACCCAGCGGTTGCTTCTTCAGATCACTTACATGAAATCCTTTTTTCTTTTTTTGCGGGGGGGGGGGGGAGGGGTCCCTTGATGTAAAATGCTTGACGGCGTTTCTCATGGTGTCTGTTTTTCAGGGCCATTTCATGGACTCGCTTGTTAACCATGCTGCCTTGCTCCCGGGACCTCAGAAAGCCAACTGACCGTTGATCTCCCCCAGAGGACAGGCGAGATTGCAGGTAAATCCGGCTCACGTGACTCGAGGGTCACGGCCAAGTGGCACGGCCGTGACTCAGGTATACCAGTGAAGGTTTCATTGTTTGGTCAAGCCATGTGACTTTAGTTTTGTGGCTGTACCTTTTCGATATAAAAGATTAAAATCCTGCTGGAAGTCTCAACTCCAGCTTTACTAAAACGGAGTGGGGAAGGTTTGGGTCAGATTTCACTTTGAGTTTGGCGACATGAATAGATTCATTGAGGGTTTTGGGGTTTTGAAAGAAATTGCAAGAATCTAACCATTTTTTGAGATACAAGTCATATTCAAACTTTTTTCTCTCCTCGTGTTCTAAAGTGAGGACTCTTAAAGTCTTTATCAAAACTTCTAGAGATTTTTTAAAAAATATATATATTTTATTGATTTTTTTACAGAGAGGAAGGGAGAAGGATAGAGTCAGAAACATAGATGAGAGAGAAACACTAATCAGCTGCCTCTTGCACACCCCCTACTGGGGATGTGCCCATAGCCAAGGTACATGCCCTTGACCGAATCGAACCTGGGACCCTTCAGTCCGCAGGCCGATGCTCTATCCACTGAGCCAAACCAGTTTCGGCTACAGATTTATTTTATTAAAAAATTTTTTTTCTGCCCCAAATGAGAACTGTAACCTCCCCCCCCCCCCATTTTCATTTCAGTCTAGTTTTTGAGGAATTCTAATCCTTCCTTGTGCTATGTCTATCCTGTGTGACATATGAAAGCTGGAGTTACACTGCAAATGTGGTAGTTTTTTAGCAGCACTCTCTTATATTGGTAAGCAGTGTATGTAGAATGAAAATATGTCTCTCTGGCCATTAAAAAATCACTGTACTTAGACTGATAGAGGAAAGATACTTTTCCTTAATTTTTTTTTCTTTACGAATTATGGATTCAAAACCTTGTAACATGCTGAAAGCGGTTTGGCTCAGCAGATAGAGCATCGGCCTGCAGACTGAAAGGTCCCAGGTTCGATTCCAGTCAAGGGCATGTACCTTGGTTGCGGACACATTCCCAGTAGGGGATGTGCAGGAGGCAGCTGATCCATGTTTCTCTCTCATCGATGTTTCTGACTTTCTATCCCTCTCCCTTCGTCTCTGTAAAAAATCAATAAAATATATTAAAACAAACAAACAAACAAAAAACACCTTGTAACAGCAAGCCTAAAGGTAGCTCTGCCTTAAGGTAATTACTAGGCCGGCTCCCTTTCTGAGTTGACCTCACACGACACATTATGTGTGTAAAGTAACCAGCACGTGGCCATGCGGTACTCATGCACCTGGCTAATGACCTGCTTGCAGCGTGTGGAGGTGAATCTCGTCCCTGCTTCAGCATGGTGTCGGGCACAGAGAGGCGTTGCTTGTGTTGTGGTGTACCCCCATCTTACAAAGGACGCCTCCAGAAGTCGAATTACGGAGTCATTTATTCAAGGCCGGCGGCATACGAGGTCCCGAGCAAAGGCGCTCCAGACCTCGCAGCCCCGAACAGCTGGCCACATCTGGCTTATGTTGGCAGAATATCCCAAAGGTATCGATGACATCTTTGGGTCTGGAATGAGGAACCTGTTTCACAGAAAAGCATTTTTACAGAATTGAGCAAGTTAGTTACCGAAAGTATCTAAAAACCACTGAATCAACAGAGACACATTATCTGGGACCCCCTGGGCCATTTAGAATAATGGCGCTGTCCAGATCCTCGGATCACTGAGTCAACAGGAGTGCACTATCTATAGCCACTGAGGCAATTTCGGGTCTGTTCTGATTCCGGGACCACTGAGTCAACCGAAACTCAGTGATCTGTAGCCACTGACACAATTTAGGGTAATTGTCTGTCCTGGTTCCCAGAGGAATGGGCTCCGATGACCAGTGAGATCACAACCAATGGGACATTCAGACCATCATCCGTGGAGGATCCAATCATACATAAGTTCAGAAAATCAAAATAACGTTCTGTTGTTTTAGCAAGCAGATAAGTAGAGAACCCAAACAGCAGTTTCTGCCTCAGACTGTTCCTTTGCAACGCGAAGATCATCTTTTCCCTTTCTAGAGAGTTCGGTCCTACGGGGGGGTGTCCTATAGGCCCCTGCGCTCACCGATGCCCCTGCTCTCCATTCAGGTTACCATGGGCAACTCCGAGAGCCAGTACACATTCCAGGGCTCCAAACACCACAGCCACACGGCCCCGGGGGCGAAGCAGAAGCCGTGCTCCCTGAAAATCCGCGGCCTCCACGCCAAAGACGACAAGTCCCCGCACGGCTGGGCGCACGCGGGCAGCGCGGGCTACAAGTCCCGGTCGCTGGCCCGCAGCTGCCTGTCCCACTTCAAGAGCAGCCAGCCCTACGCCTCCCGGCCCGGGGGGCCCGCCGGCAAGGCCCCCAAAGGCGGCGCCCCCTCCAAGCCCAGGGCCATCGGGCCCTGGGGGGTGCGACCTGCTGGCCACCCACCCCGCCTTCGCCCCCGGGAACGGCTTCCACCGCCACGCGGGGCAGGAGCCGGCGGGGAGCCACGAGGCCTCCAAGGACCGCCACGGGCACCTGCTCAACTGCTACGCGGGCAGCGCCAGCAGCGCCTCCACGCCGCCCGGCGAGGACCAGCGGAGCCCCCGGGTGCTCATCAAGACGCTGGGCAAGCTGGACGGGTGTCTGCGGGTGGAGTTCCACAGCGGGGCCGGCCACCCCAAGGCGCCCTCCCCCGAGGCCGAGGCGGCTGCGGGCGGGCCGGTGCGACTGCTGCGCTACTCGCCCTCCCCGGGCCCCCGCACCCCGTGCCCGCGCTCCAGCAAGGGCAGCAGCTCCCCGAGCTCCGAGTCGTCCTGGTACGACTCGCCCTGGGGCCACGCGGAGGGCAGCGAGGCTGAGGGCCCCTTCCCCGGCCCCGCCTCGCCGGACCCCAGCCTCCTCCACGCGGGCTCCCCGCCCAGGGACAACACCCCGAAACCTTTCCACCAGAGCGCGTCGCTGTCTTCGCTGCGGGAGCTGTACCCCGAGGCCGCCCTGGGGCGCCAGTGCGGGGCCCGCCTCTCCGATGAGTACCTGGGCGTCCCGGCCGCCAGCCTCAGCCATCGCGTGTCCTTCGCCTCCGACATGGACGTGCTGTCGCGCGTGGGGCGCGGCGACCCGGGCCAGTACGCGTCCTTCACGCTGCCCTGCAGGAAGTCCAAGGCCATGGCGGCCGAGGACGCGGCCAAGAAGGACACCCTCAAGGCCAGGATGCGCCGCATCAGCGACTGGACGGGGAGCCTCTCCAGGAAGAAGCGGAAACTGCAGGTGAGCCAGCTGGGCAGCAGCTCGGGGGATGCCCCCCCCAGCTTTCCTCTGGGAAATGGGCGTGTGGGCGGAAGGTGCCACCGCTGGTCTGGGGGACCCAGGGAGCCCGAGACCTGCCATCTTGTTTGCAGGTGTGGCTGTGGTTTTTTCCCCCCCTTTTGCTTCATATTTGCATTTTCTTTTCCTTTTTAAAAATATATCTTATTGATTTCTTTACAGAGAGGAAGGGAGAGAGAGTTAGAAACATTGATGAGAGAGAAACATCGATCAGCTGCCTCCTGCACACCCTCTACTGGGGATGTACCCGCAGCCAAGGTCCATGCCCTTGACCGGAATTGAACCTGGGACCTTTCAGTCCACAGTCCGACGCTCTATCCACTGAGCCAAACCGGTTTCGGCTTCTTTTATTTATTTATTTTTTAAAATGTTTTTTCAGCCCTAACCGGTTTGGCTAGGTGGTCCCAGGTTTGATTCTGGTCAGGGGCATGGACCTTGGTTGTGGGCACATCCCCAGTAGGAGGTGTGCAGGAGGCAGCTGATGGATGTTTCTCTCTCGTCGATGTTTCTGACTCTCTATCCCTCTCTCTTCCTCTCTGTAAAAAAAATCAATAAACTGTATTTGAAAAAAAAAAGGAAAACATTAAAAAATGTTTTTTTTAATTGATTTCAAAGAGGAAGGGAGAGAAACATCAATGATGAGAGAGAATTATTGTTCAGCTGCCTCCTGCCCGCCCCCTACTGGGGATGGAGCCCGCAAGCCTGGCGTGTGCCCTGGTGGGGAACCCAAGGGGGACCTCCTGGTTCATAGGTCCACGCTCAGCCACTGAGCCACGCCTGCCAACTTAAGTTCGGTTGTCATCTGCTGGGACCCCCATAGACGCTGGCCTCGAGCCAGCGCGGCCACGTTTCTGATTTGCACTGAGCGTGTCTCTTCTCTGCACTGTTCCTGTTTATGGGCTAGAGCATGTCAGGTGATCTGACTTTGGGGGAGGGAGGCCGGGAGTAGGAAAGAACCCTGCCCTGTGCCCTGGGGAGGACCGGGCTATGTGTGGGCCCCACGCCTGCAGAGTCCCCGGGGAATTCCGTAGGGGGCCTGGCGATCTGTGCTCCGTGATGACGGGAAATGCGCACACACACACCATGACAGGTGACATTGGGCCTCTTTCCTAGAAAGTGAGGGGTGGCGGTCCGTTTTCCCGTAGCTCCCAGGATGCCGAGTGACATCCGGAGTCTCTCTCTCTCGGGATCCTCGTTGACGGTGACCTGATCGGAGGAAGGGAAATCGGTCTGCTTAGGGCACCTGTGTCAGGTGGCGTGTCAGCCTCACCCGCGGAGCACAGCCAGAGGGCCTGCTCAGGGGCGTTCATTCATCCGCTCCTGTTTGCTGGACGCTGCTCGTCCCTGGCTGTTAGGATGCCGGATGGAAAGATTTCGAAACGTATTTAGAGATTGGGGAAGTTCGTGCCTGTGATTAAGAGTCAGCTACAAACACGGAAATGTCATCTTTTCCCATTTCTCAGGGAGGGCAGTTTGTCTTTGCTGCCTCTGAACGTTTCCACGGTAGCAGGACAGCTTGGCGTCTCTCGTTAGAAACCATGTCAAGGGTGTTTGCAGGTGGTGGTGAAGTTGGCATTCCAGGGTCTTTCTGACGGGGTTCTGCTTCTCCTGGACACCCCATTGTGGTTCTTGCCGAGTATGAGAGGCAGCCCCGTGGGGGGGGGCTCTGAGTCGGAGTCCTGCTCATCGCTGAAATCGTGTTAACGCTAGCTACGTGCAAAGTATTGCTTCACTTCCTAAGAGTTTTTGAAGAATAACAAGTGACAGTTTTGTTTTTTTTTAAATCAAACTATTTTGAAAGTTTCCTAAATGACTCACGGCAGCTGGCTTATTTGCTCTGTTCTTGCATAAGTATCCGAGTCTAAATAAATGTGGCTTTGGGACACCGTGTGAACACACGGAAAACAGCGTTTTCGTTAGTAATAGCCGTGTTTGGGTGTGCAGCTGTTTACTGTCCCGGGGTATTTGGAAGCAGAGTTGATGATTTTCCTACAAAAGACAGCAAGCGATCGCTGCTTTGCAGCTTGCTTTCGGGGTGGAATTCCAGAAAGTAACCCCCTTCTCACGTTGCGGTATTGAAAACAAGGCCAATAGTGCATGGCCCTGGACGCAGCTTTCTCTCAGTTTTATTCTGATGGATAAGGGACCAACACAGGAAGGCCACCAGCAGCCGAGCAGGGGAGCGTGGCCAGCAGAGTGACTGTGCCCTGAGCTCCCAGTTTGGGAGGTCAGTGTCTTTTGGGTCACAATTTAAGCTAGCTCTCCTGCCATTTACCAAGGGATGGGCTGTATGGGAGGTCTTTTTCCTGGATTATTAGACTTGTATTCTAAATGTAAGAGGACGTCTCCATGTTTTCAGCTCTGTGCTCGGCCCACTCAGTGTCCCGTGCGCAGAGTCCTCGTAGGGGCAGCAGGTACGGTAGACATTTTAATTTCATTTAGAGCTGCCTGTCTCTGATTTTGTGCTTTTTGAAATCAATAGCCATTTCCGGGCCATATAAGGCCCCTGAAAGCCTGTGTCGTGGCCCTGCGCAGGCATGAGGGCTGAGTTAATCAAACACACGGAAAACAGGGGACTGATTTTTAAGTTGATCGTTTCCTGTGGCCTGAGAATGATGGATACATATCCCAGTGGCCCTCGGCAGAACGGGGGCTCCCCACCCCCGGCCCAGAATAGAACAGATGTTTAAGTCAGAGGGTGAGAATGAATGCAGAGTAGATTCTTTTCATGAAAGAAATTCCCAAATTGCGCACATAATATTTTATTATAATCATGTTAATTATGGAGAAAGGGGGCGTGGATCCGCTGTGTGCCCTTTGTGGTGAGCAATCTCAGGGGCATGGTTTCAGGGCCTGCAGTGGGAAAATAAGCCGCAGAGACCCCGAGTCTAGACCTGGGCAGGTGGCGGGAAGCTGGAGGCCGTGTTTACCTTGCGGACAGGGTTGTGCCTAGAAGTTTGTGCTTCGCAGCACTGAGTCCCATGTCCCTTCCCTCTTGACCTTGGAACTAGTACTTTCTGATTTACCTTTATTTTTAAAAAATATATCTTATTGACTTTTCACAGAGAGGAAGGGAGAGAGATAGAAAGTCAGAAACATCGATGAGAGAGAAACATCGATCAGCTGCCTCTGGCACACTCGCTACTGGAGATGTGCCCGTAGCCAAGGTACACACCCTTGACCGGAATCAAACCCAGGACCCTTCAGTCCACAGGCCGATGCTCTATCCACTGAGCCAAACTGGTTTCGGCTCTAATTTACCTTTAAAAGGATGCAGGAAAAAAACAAATAGAGCAAGGACATGAATTTTTGCCCCTACGATGCCGATTCACAGTTAGCAGAGAAACTTCAGTCTAGAAATCTTCACTCATGTGTTTTCAATACACTGATTTCTGGATGGTACGCGTAGGTCACTTGGAGGAGAGTCAGCGGTATTTTTGTTTCCATGTTGAAGCATTGACTCCGGCTATAAACTGGGTTGGGCAGCACTATTCCCACAGTTCTCTCTGGTTTAGAGACTTGATTAAAGATGCACTTCAAAAAAAAATATTTATTTTTATTTACTTCAGAGAGGAAGGGAGAGGGAGAGATAGAAACATCAATGGTGAGAGAGAATCCTTAATCGGCTGCCTCCTACACGCCCCCTACTGGGAATGAGTCACAACCCAGGCATATACCCTTGACTAGAATCGAACCCGGGACCCTTCAGTTCGAAGGCCAATGCTCTATCCACTGAGCCAAACCGGCTACGGCTAGCGATGCGCTTTTGCTAAAAGCATCTTGCTCAGCGGCTACAGCACTAGCGACCAGCGGTACCCCTCGTGTGCCGTGCGGGGGGGGGGGGGGTGTGCTTTGGACGTACGTAACCTCTGATGGGGGTCATCTGGTTGCTCCCAGGAGCCAAGGTCCAAGGAGGGCAGCGACTACTTCGACAGCCGCTCGGACGGCCTGAACGCGGACGCCCCGGGGCCTCTGCAGGTGCCCGCCCCGCTGTGGGCGGGGGGCTCGGCCCAGCTCCTGTCCCAGAGAAGCGAGTCTGCCCACGCGATCGGCGGCGACCCGCTCCGGCAGAACATCTACGAGAACTTCATGCGGGAGCTGGAGATCAGCAGGACCCACACGGAGAACGCGGACACGTCCACAGAGACCGCCGAGTCCAGCAGCGAGTCCCTCAGCTCCCTGGAGCAGCTGGACCTGCTCTTCGAGAAGGAGCAGGGGGTGGTCCGGAAAGCCGGCTGGCTCTTCTTCAAGCCCCTCGTCACCCTGCAGAAGGAGAAGAAGCTGGAGCTGGTGGGCCGCAGGAAGTGGAAACAGTACTGGGTGACGCTGAAGGGTGAGTGCGCCGGGGCAGGCGGGCCTCGGGGATCCCCCTCCGCTGTGCTCTCTCCTGGGGGGGGGGGGGGCTACGCTCATGTGAGGTCACGTGAAGGGAGTTGACATAGGATCTTCCTGCATGCTTGACCGCAATCTCTCTCTCTCAGACTTTTAAATTGATCTTTAGAGAGAGATGAAGGGAGAGGGACAGAGAGAGAGAGAGAGAGAGAGACCTTGATGTGAAGAGGAACATGGATCTGCTGCCTGCTGCAAGCCCCCAACGGGGGTTCGAGCCCAAAACTTGGGCAGATGCCCTGACTGGGACGGTGCCCACTGAGCCACACCGGCCAGGGCTACAGACACTTTCTCAAACCCACGCGACACGGCTTGCTTACTGTGCACATTTGTGATGCCATCAACACAGGACTGGACGTCACAGTTTTTGCTTATTATTTTGTGGGTGTTTCTGTGCCACTTTCCGACACCTTTCCTGGCCCTGTCCGCTGCGGCTCAGTGGATAGAGCGTCGGCCTGTGGACTAAAGGGTCCCCGGGTTTGATTCCGGCCAAGGGCACATGCCCGGGTCGCGGGCTCAATCCCCAGTAGGGGGCGTGCAAGGGGCAGCTGGTCAATGATTCTCTCATCGTTGATGTGTCTGTCTCTCTCTCCCTCTCCCTTCCTCTCTGACATCAGTATATACCTTCCCTGCGTCTGGAGGAAAGAAAATACCCCAAATAAGTAAGCAAATGTAGTTTAGCTATTTGGAATGCCGATCCCGATTTTCCTGTTGGGCTCGTGTTCAGCTTGTAGAACGAGGATTTCATCTGGGTTATTTGATTCGTGCCCTCCCACCTTTATGGAGTCAGAGAGACGCATTGATTCCATACAAAAACAAAACACACAAATGCTTTGTGTTTAATGCACAGGGGTCAGGAGTAAGGATCTGACAGAAGCTTCTCCCAAGCATTGCTGTTGGACACTTGGGGTCGCCTGGCTCGGTGTGGGCGCAGGGATGGCACATGGGCTTGAAGGGATGCAGGGGCCCAGGAGGAGGGAGGCTGTCAGTGGGCGCAGTGCCGCTTTTCACCGATGGGGGTGGGGGGTGGGGTGGGGTGCGGCGGGGAGAGCAGCTGTGCAGCCCCAGCATTTCTGCACAATTGTCCTGTGACCGCTTCAGAGGAACTGAGTGTGCGGCTCAGAGTCCACCCTCATTCCTGGGCCGACGCCCTTCCTCCTCACGGGAGGAAGCAGAAGTGGGGATCACCTCCCAGATGGTGTGTGTGAAAGGCCAGAGCACCCCCCCCCTCCCCGCTGCGCCCCTCGCTAGCTTTCTGCTTTGTTTGCCCCTGTTTAGAAAGGGTGAGCCCTCCGGCCCCCAACCTTGGGGTGCTGACGCGATTGCATACTGACCCCCACGCCTTTCTGCGACAGGTTTGCTCCCTTCCCCTGCAAAACCGAGAGGCCGTAACACACAAGCCCGGCGTCCTACAGAGCGCTGCCCTCTGCGCGCCGGGCTCGGTCCCGGACAGCCTGTGGCCGGGCAGGCTCGGGCCGCTCCTGGGTTCGGCGTCCGGGGGTCAGGACCCTGAGTGACGGCGGGGTTTGGGAAGTCGGAATCATGGCTTGAATCGGGCAAGAAAAGATGCTGGAGGGAGAAGCTACGCTTTAAGGTTTAAGAACCAAATAACGGCCCGAGGACACGCTAGGGAGCCGTGGCCACAAAGTATGACAAGCGACGACGATGTGGGGTGTGATGTGCAGCCCGTCCGTGGCATGAGTGTCTGTTGGGGGGCGGCCCCGGTGACAGGAAGCGGGATGGAAAGTGCCTGTGGGGTCCAGGCTGTTTGCCCGCCCTGACCTCTCCTGGGTGGGCGTCGCGGAGTCGTCAGCGAACAGGTGATTCTCAGACAGAGCCCCCCGGACCGGTCACTGGGAGGGGAGTGCCTGTGTCCCTGGGGGCGACATCTGGACTTGTCTGCGAATCGCAGTCTGCCGCTGCCTCTTGTTGTGTGGCAGCAGGAGCAAACGCACTCCGTTCCATATGTGTCGGGTGCTTATTTTTGAAAATGTATTTGTATTGAGTTCAGAGAGGAAGGGAGAGGGGGAGGGAGCTAGAAACATCGATGATGAGACTCATTGACTGGCTGCCTCCTGCACGCCCCCTACTGGGGGATCCAGTCCGCAACCCGGGCCTGTGCCCCGACCTGGAGTCGCACCGTGACTCCGGGTCAGAGGTTGATGCTCAACCCCTGACCACACAGGTGGCCGCCTGGCCGTACCTACTTTTTGTTTTTAATGTAAAATTTGTTGAGTAAAATGGATGCTTTGGGAAGTTGTTCCCTCCCTGCCTTATAGCTTTCACACCTGCCCTGTGTCCAAGGTGGTGGTGATGGCGTGTGTGTGATGGTGTGTGTGTGTGTGTGTGTGTGTGTACGTGTGTACGTATTCTGTGAGAAGCAGGGCCATCAGTGACACCTCGGGGACTGAGAGCCACGGTGCAGGCAGGGTGACGGGATCTGGGACCATTTAGCGGGGAGGAAGGAAGGACTGAGCTGATAGTAAACAGCAGTCTGCGGCAGAGACACGGTGTTTAATCTGATTCCCCAGCGGTCGGTCAGGACAGGACTCTCAGATGGGAGACAGGCCGATTCCGGATGTCACGTGAAAAGGAAGACACACACATCGGCGGGGCCGTGGGCAGGTGGAAGCTCCTGCCGACCTGCGTCCCGACTGCTGGCGTCCGCACAGCCAGCCGTTGGGGGTCCCGGGAGCCAGGCCTGGGATCACTGGAGGCTGGAAGGGCTATGGAGGGGTGTTTTTTCCTCTCTCTCTCCCACGTCCAGCCTGGAGAGAGACTGGATTCAGTTTCTGAGCGGAGGAGCTGAGGATGAAGAAAAATGAAATATAGAAGAGAAGACACAGAAGTAGGATTAAAAAGCTGGGGCCAGGTGGGCATCTGTTCTCCCTCTCATGGAGAAACAGCCACGCACACTGAGCCCAGGAAGCTGCATTTATTTATATTCCACAATACAAAGGGGTTTCTCCAACTTTAGGATCAAAGGAGTTTAGGTGAGCCCAGGCCCTATTCATTCCCCCATCCCTGGGGCAAGCCTGCCTTTACATATGAAGGCCCTCAGCCGACACCTGAGGCAAAGTAAGCCAAGCTGATAACATTGGTGAATATGTTTCTCCGAGACCTGGTTTTTCCAGGCGCCTTGAATTCAGCCAGCACAGAGATTTAGAGAATGCTCAAAGTGTCTTGCCTGGGGCTGCCCCCACACAGGGCACATCTCAGATTCTCGTTTTCCATCCCATAAGCCGCCCTAGGACCTTTGGCCACGACTTCAGGGATGGGAGGCCCCGGTCATCGGTCATCTCAGGTGATTCGCAATAAAATCTGCGGGGGATCTAGGCCCTGCCGTCTCGCGCTTCTTGGAAAATACTTCAGGACCCCCGGGCAAAGGGTGCTTTGTCAGTCAGTGTCACCCAGCTTCCTTCCCGCCCCACCAAGGAGAGGCATGCGGGAGCGACGTGTCCCCCAGCACAGCCCTCCCCACGTGGCTTCCCACCCCTCTCGTCCCTGGGAAGTCAGTGCGTGGATTTTAGCGTTCTGGGCTCAGAATCCGGCTGTCACTTGGTTTAATCTTGGTTAAACACATATATGTGTGTTGATAGGCACATGTGATCCTGGAAGCAGAATTTTTAAACTATGCTGGAAGTGTCTGTGTAGAGAAATTGGAAGCTGTATTCTGGAGAGAGAACCGACTAGCAAACCGCCTGGTTATCCCTCTACAGCGAATGAGAGGGATGCTACGGGCACAGATGTGTTGTAGGGCCTTCAGGGTATAAATACATTCTTAAAAAAAGATATATATATATTTATTGATTGATTGATTTTTTACAGAGAGGAAGGGAGAGGGATGGAGAGTTAGAAACATCCATGAGAGAGACACCAATTCAGCTGCCTCTTGCACACGGCCTACTGGGGATGTGCCCGCAACCAAGGTACCTGCCCTTGACCGGAATCAAACTGGGACCTTTCAGTCTGTGAGCCGACGCTCTATCCACTGGTCCTGATTTTTCCAATGAGTGGATTTTCATGAGGGTCATGGGCGGGGGGGGGCGCGCGCTTCCTGGGCAGAATAGTTGCCCAGGTCACCAAAGAGATCCTCAGGATGCACAACCGCGGCCCGATGTCAGCAGGGAGCGCACAAAGGGATTTTAGGGTGCTGGCGGCTATGCCCCTCGACAGGCCAAGGAATGGAGGGTGAGTGTGTGTTGAAAGGATGTCAACAAAAAGGTGGATTTGGGGGAGAACAGAGACTAACGGCTCTTCTTCTCTTCTCAGCTGGTGATGGTTCTAATAGGACATCTCCTCTTGCCCCCCGGTCTGTTTTCTCTGTGCTCCTGTGGTGGGCACTGCCACTGCCCACTCCCCAGGTCACCCCAGTCTGGCGGGGACTGGGCAGGGGGCTGACAGCCACGACCCTGGGAGTACCAGGCCTGATCTGCTGCAGCCCCTCCTGTCAGCCAAGGCCCCCGGTGTCAGGCTAGGTCAGTGGTCAGCAAACCGCGGCTCACGAGCCACATGCGGCTCTTTGGCCCCTGGAGTGTGGCTCTTCCACAAAATACCACGTGTGGGCACGCACATACAGTGCCATTGGAACTTGGTGGCCCGTGCAAGTGGGTTTTTGGCTCTCCAAAGAAATTTCCATCGTCATACTGTTGATACTTGGCTCTCTTGACTAACGAGTTTTCTGACCACTGGGCGAGCTCAACTCGATGTAACAGATCTGCAATGGACTTCCTGTGCCTTAATCCCGCAGCAGCAGCGCCCCGCCTACAGGCTTACACCCGGCCTGGCTCTAAGGCGAGACGTCCCGTTTGGGTCTCGTGCTGCCACGTGAGAGCTGCATCCTGTGGTCCATGGGGTGGGAGTTGGGCAACACCCTGGCATCTGCCCCGGGCGTTGTCTGTTTCCTCTGGACGCACTGATTTAAACCACGGCCCCCGGGAGCACAAGGCGAGGGAAGCAGGGAAGTCCAGCGTTCACCCCTGGGAAGAATTGGGGCTCAGGACGGCTGGTGTTGCTCTGCCACCTTCGCCCCGATTCCTGGTCCCAAGGTCACGCATGGCCCTGGGTGCCCAGCGGCAGTGCCCGCCCCTGATGGGACGATGGCGGGTATCGCCTCCACAGGGTGCGGGGCTGGAGGAAGACACGCTCAGCCCGCAGAAGCAGCTCTGCTCGTAAACCTCGGGCTGCCCTTCCCCGTTCGGAGGACTGCGCTCAAAGTGTGGACGAGTTTTGTTTGTGGGAAGAGTTGCTCAGTGCTTCTAGAAAGCATAAAGCACAGGGGAGGGAGAGATCGAGCTGTTTCTGAGGGCAGAGCGAGGGGCCGTGTCTTTTCCTCCTGCCTTCTGTGCAGCGTTTAAATATAGACACTAGAGGCCCGGTGCACTAAATTCATGTACGGGGCGAGGGGAGGTCCCTCAGCCCAGCCTGCACCCCCTCCAATCTGGGACATTCCTCTCACAATCCAGGAGTGCTGGCTCCAAACTGCTCGCCTGCCTGCCTTTCTGATTGCCCCTCACCACTTCTGCCTGCCAGCCTGATCACCCCCTAACCACTCCCCTGACATCCTGATTGATGCCTAACTGCTCCCCTGCCAGCCTGTTTGCCCCCAACTGCCCTCCCCTGTTGGCCTGGTCACCCCTAACTGCCCTTACCTGCAGGCCTGGTCCTCCCCAACCGCTCTCCCCTGCAGCCCTGGGTCGCCCCCAACTGCCCTTTCCTGCAGGTCCGGTTGCCCCCAACTTCCCTCCTCTGCTGGCCTGGTCCCCCCTAACTGTCCTTCCCTGCAGGCTTGATCACCCCCAACTGCCCTCCCCTGCTGGCAATCTTGTGATGACCATCTTGTGTCCACATGGGGGCAGCCATCTTGTTTGTTGGAGTGATGGTCAATTTGCATATTACTCTTTTATTATATAGGATGTTAAGATTTCTGTTTTTTTTAAAAATATATATATATTTTATTGATTTTTTACAGAGAAGAAGAAAGAGGGATAGAGAGAAACATTGATGAAAGAGAAACATTGATGAGCTGTCTCCTGCACACCCCCTACTGGGCATGTGCCCACAACTAAGGTACATGCCCTTGACTGGAATCGAACTCAGGACCCTTGAGTCCGCAGGCTGATGCTCTATCCACTGAGCCAAACAGGTCAGGGCTGTGTGTGTGTGTGTGTGTGTGTATTTTAATTTATCTTCATTGTTGAAAGTATTACAGATGCTGCCCCCCCCCTCAACCACCCCCACCCTTGCCCCTAGGCCTTCACTAAACTACTGTCTGTGTCCACCGGGTATGCGCATATGCCTATAGGTTCTCCTTATCTCTCCCCACCCACCCCTGCCTTCCCTCTGAGATGTGTTTTTAAGAGAAGACAGGAAACTGGGAAGAGTGAAATTGCTTTAAAATGGTAATTATAGGACATTTATCTAATTATCAAAACAGACCTTCAGTAACTGTGGAATCTGTCCAGGTGGTGTCGCCTCAGCTTTCCCATCTGTGAAATGGGCTGATGCGCACGCCTGCCTTCCTGGTCAGCTGTGGGGCCTGGTGAGCCAGCGGGTGTGGAATTCCGACAGGCCTTCCTGGGGAGTAAGCAGCAGTACATGACAACACGCGTGTGGTATTGCTCTTAGCAACATGACAAGCACCGACACGCCTCATTTTCACGAATTAACCCTAATACACCCAGGCGCACTTTGGAGACTAGCGTTTTCTTTCTTTCTTTCTTTCTTTCTTTCTTTCTTTCTTTCTTTCTTTCTTTCTTTCTTTCTTTCTTTTAAAATATATTTTATTGATTTTTTACAGAGAGGAAGGGGAGGGATAGAGAGGCAGAAACATCGATGAGAGAGAGACACCGATCAGCTGCCTCCTGCACCACCCCCCCCCCCCCCCCCCGCACTGGGGATGTGCCCGTAGCCAAGGTACATGCCCTTGACCGGAATCGAACCTGGATTCTTTAGTCCGCAGGCTGTCGCTCTACCCACTGAGCCACACCGGTTTCGGCCAGCGTTTTCTTTGGAATGACACAGCTGCTGCTTTCGGTTTGATTTTTTGAGGCACCTGCCTTCCCCAGGCGCCCCTGGGTCCGCAGGCCGTGTGACCGGCCGGTGGCTTCTCCCCGCAGGCTGCACGCTGCTCTTCTATGAGACCTACGGGAAGAACTCCCTGGACCAGAGCAGCGCGCCCCGCTGCGCCCTGTTCGCCGAGGACAGCATCGTGCAGGCCGTCCCCGAGCACCCCAAGAAGGAGAACGTGTTCTGCCTCAGCAACTCCTTCGGAGACGTCCACCTGTTCCAGGTACCGCCGGGCGGCCCTGCGACCACATGTGTCCACGGAGGGAGTCAGGGTCAGAGCCGGGGGCCAGCTTGGCAGTGACACAGCCCCAGCCCAGTTAGGCTGGGGGTCGGGGCTTAGCCTCAGTGTCAGCCCCAGTGCCAGCCAGTCACTCTCGCAGCGAGCATTTCCTGGTGCCCGCGGGGTGTTCTTCATACTAAGCAGTCTTCGATCCCTGTCTGGGAACAGCAGGTGATCTAGTGGGTGTGGGTCTGAAATTCCCAGAGGGGAGGCTCCCAAGCAGGATTTGAAAAAAATACACACACACACACACACACACACACACACGCACACTGAGTGGCCAGATTATGATGATTTCTGAACACATAATAATCTAGCCACTTAGTGTAGATCCTATATAATAAAAGGCTAATATGCAAATTGTCCACTTGACCAGGAGTTCAACCAGTAGGCAGGCCAGCCAACCTCTTATGTCCCCTCCCCCTGGCTAGGCTGGCCGGACCCCACCCATGCACGAATTCATGCACTGGGCCTCTAACACACACACACACACACACACACATACACACACACCCTGAGTGGCTAGATTATTATGCGTTCAGAGGTCATAATAATCTGGCCACTCAGTGTATGTGTGTGTGTGTGTGTGTGTGTGTGTGTGTGTGTGTGTATTATTGATTTCAGAGAGGGAGAGAGATAGAAACATCAATGATGTGAGGGAATCATTGGTTGGCTGCCTCCTGCACACCCCATACTGGGCATTGAGCTTACAACCCTGGCATGTACCCTGACTAGGAATTGAACTGTGACCTCCTGGTTCATAGGTCGATGCTCACCACTGAGCAACGTTGGCCGGGCAAGTGGAGGCTTCTTAGATGAAGTGGGGGGGGGTGCGCACAGGAGAGGCTTAGGTTCTTGCTGAGCCCCCAGTGGAAGTGGGAGAAGCCGCTGTTCAGGACACGCTTCCAGCCGGATGCTCTGCGGTCTCGTCTCCCGGGGGGAGTGGTGGTAGGGATGTCAAGGTTCAGGTGATCTGCTGCTGGGACTTTCTGCAACTTTCTAGCAAATGAGAAATCCAGGGCATGGTGGCACCACGCCCCGGGACTGAGGGCTTAGGTGTGGGTCCTGGCATGGTCACTGAGTACCTTGCTCATCTTGAGGCACTTACCCAACTTCTGTGAGCTCCAGACCCTTCCATTAGTAGAATAATCATAGCTCGTAGGGTTGCTTTAGGGGTAAATGATATAACATATGTATGTACTAAAGACTAGTATTGTTATCTAACTACTAGAGGCCCGGTGCACAAAATTTGTGCATGGGGAGGTGTCCCTCAGCCCAGCCTGCGCCCTCTCCAATCTGGGACCCCTTGATGGATGTCCGATTGCCCTTTTAGGCCAGTCCACCAGGGTGTGTGGAAAGATTGGCTTCCTCCATCACCAAGGAAACCCAAGCCTCCCTCCTGCTTGCTCCCTGGCCACAGCCATCTTGTTTGGGGTTAATTTACTCACTCCTGATTGGCTGGTGAGGGTGGCTGGTGTGTGTAGCAGAGTGATGGTTGATTTGCATGTTTCTCTTTTATTAGATAGGATGATTACTGTTACTGTTAGTGAACTCACAAAAAGTGGGGGTGATACTCAGAAGGGAAGAGTGTTTCTTCAGTACCTCCCAGCCTATAGACACCATGTGATGCCTGTAGACACCATGCGGGCTGTAGGTGACCTCTGGCTGAAGGTCATGGAAAACTCACAGGTTCAGGTCTCTGCTGAATTCAGTCCTGGGTTCCTAGGAGCCCTGCAGGACAACAGAGCGTTCTCTCGCTGCCAGTGAGCGGCTAGAATTTTGTGAAGTGTTCTCTGAAACAGAAGTTCCCAGCACCCTCTGCCAGGTAAATGCCTTGGTCTCTGAACTGACCAGCATCAGGGCCCTGAGATTTCATTTCCCTCTTCTTCTTCATCTTTTTTAAAATATGTATTTTATTGATTTTTTACAGAGAGGAAGGGAGAGAGATAGTTAGAAACACTGATGGGAGAGAAACATCGATCAACTGCCTCCTGCACACACCCCCACTGGGGATGTGCCCACAATCAAGGTACATGCCTTTGACCGGAATTGAACCTGAGACCCTTGAGTCCACAGGCTGATGCTCTATCCAACGAGCCAAACTGGTTAGGGCTGATTTCCCTCTTCTTCACAGAAAAGTTGCTTAAGCCTTCTATGATCTTTAAAGCAAAGTAATGGATTGACATTGATCTCAATGGCCAGGAAGGTAAATACATCAGATTAAGTCTACATGGACTCCTGAGGGGCCAGTGTGAGAGGTGTATTTCATTTTGTGATTCAGGCGTGAATGAAGACAATGTCGCAGCCGGTCCAAGCGAATGAGATCTCGAGGTCTTCCCCGCAGCTGAGGTGCGTGTGGCTGTGTCCGCACATCAGAACGGGAAGTGCTTTCTCTGCCTCTAGAGCCACGCGCCTCCGCCCGGCCTGCTCTGTTCACACTTTCTTTCCTGCGTTTGAATGAAATATATGCCTTATCTGACAGTATCCTGGTCTTTGTGTCCAAAGGTCCTGAGAATAGAGGAAAAAACATTCTTCGATTGACGTTTTTCCATAATGGAGTCCATACTGTAGACATGAAGCTTCATATCCTGGTTTCCAATTTTAATCCTACTGTTTTCTCATCCTGTGAAGTTTATGAGCATAAGCCATCTTAAGAGAGCAGTACAACCCTGAGTGGCCATAGCCGGCGTGCTTAGTACTCCCCTGCCCTGGGCTTACAGCTGGATTCTAGCTCATGTTGCCACACGTCTGGGGCTGCAGGATCATACACACACACACACACACACACAGAGAGAGAGGTGGGGGGGGAGAGAGAAGGGAGAGGGAGAGGGAGAGAGAGAGAGAGAGAGAGAGAGAGAGAGAGAGAGAATCATCAATGATAAGAATCACTGATCGGCTGCCCCTCGCACGCCCCGCATTGGGAACCCAGCCTGCCACCCAGCCATGTGCCCTGACCGGGAATCGAACCGTGACCTTCATGTTCGTGGCTGGTGCTCAGCCAACGGAGCCATGCAGGCCGGGCAGGATTATCTCTGCTCTGCTCCCCCTGCTCCCCCAGGCCCTCTGGCATCAAGGAAGCTGTGAACCTGAGTCGAGCGGTTGTGTGTTTTTGGAATCAGACGGTTTTACGGCGTGAAGGTACCCCTTCGGTGGTACGCATCAAAGCCCAGGCTGCCACGGCGGAGGGCACTTTGTGCTAAAACCGTCCTGCAGATTCTTCTTCCTGTTTTGTTCCCTCACCCTCCTGCGTGCAGGCCACCAGCCAGACCGATCTGGAGAACTGGGTCACCGCCGTCCACTCGGCGTGCGCCTCCCTCTTCGCCAAGAAGCGTGGCAAGGAGGACACGGTCCGGCTGCTGAGGGCGCAGACCCGACACCTGGCCCAGAAGATAGACATGGACAGCAAGATGAAGAAGATGGCCGAGCTGCAGCTGTCCGTGGTCAGCGACCCCAAGAACAGGAAGGCCATCGAGAACCAGGTACGGCTGCCGCCCCGATGCCCCTCCACGGCTCGGCCACGCGTGGCAGCCTCGGCCGGCGGCGGCCTGGCCCCTTGCCCTGTCTCCCGGGAGCACTGGAGGATGAGAGGCCAGATCCCGAGTCTGCGGGCTCCGGAGACCAGCCTTGCTCCCCTTGCCGATGGGGAGCTGAGGACCGCGCCGTCTCTGGTCCCCTTCAGGCGCACGGAGCAGTGAAGCCGGCGGGGCTGTGCTCTTTGCCGTTCGGAGCTCTTGGCTTGTGTTCCTCTGCGCACACAGCCTCCCACGCGGGCGCGTGGCCGTGGCAGCTCCGGGCTCCGTGGTCCGGGGTCCGGGGCCTCCGGTGGTTCAGGGCGACTGGAGTGGGGGGAAGCGTGGCTTTCCCTCCTCCTGGCTCTCCACACCTGAACCTTGAAGCCACACGGTAGCCCTCTGGTGGGATGCCCAGCCTGGAGTTTTCAAGGCTTTCTGAGTCATCGCATGTTTAGGTCCAGGGAGAGAAAGGGAAAGTTAGTGCCATGGAGTGGCTCCTGGCTAGTCTTCCTCCTCCTCCTCCTCCTCCTCCTCCCCCCCCCTTCTCCTCTTCCCCCCCCCCCCTCCTCCCCCTGCCCCCCCCTCCTCTTCCTCCTCTTCCTCCTCCTCCTCCTCCTCCTCCTCTTCCTCCTCCTCTTCCTCCTCCTCCTCCTCCTCCTCCTCTCCCCCCTTACCCTCCCCCTCCTCCTCCTCTCCTTCATCCTCACCCCTTCCCCCCTCCCTCCTTCTCCTCCTCTTCCTCTTCTTTCTCCTCCTCCTCCTCCTCCTCTTCCTCTTTCTCCTCCTCCTCCTCCTCCTCTTTCTCCTCCTCCTCCTTCTACCTACTTCCCCCCTCCCCCTCCCTCTTCTCCCTCCCCCTCCCCCCCCTCTTCTCCCTCCCCCTCCCCCTCCCTCTTCCTCCCCCTCCCTCCTCCCCCTCCCCTCCCTCCTCCCCCTCCCCTCCTCCTCCTCCTCCTCCCCCCTCCCTCCTCCCTCCTCCCCCTCTTCCTCCTCCCCCTCCCCTCCCTCCTCCCCCTCCCCCTCCTCCTCCTCCTCCTCCTCCTCTCCTCTTCTTTATGGCCGCATGAAGTCCAAGCCAATGTTTTTAGAAGTTTAATGTTTTCATTCAGTGTAACTTGACTCCTTTGCCCACAGGTGGTAGATACTTACTTAGTGATGTCAGCGGCGGTGTCACTCTGGGAGGGGAGGGGAGGGGTGACTCTCACAAACGCCCGCACAGAGCCGAGGTCCGGGCTGCCGGGTGCCCGAGGAGAAACTGCTTTAAAGGTTGGGGCAATTCTGGCTTGTGACCCAGGAAAACCTTCTCAAACGTCCGGCTCGTCTCATACGCCGGGTGTTTTCTAATTTTCACGCGGTGCGCGTTGGAAGAGGGGTGGTCCTATACGGCGAGGGTATCCCAAACTCCGTATTTTAACCGGAAAAGTTGGGGGTCGTCTCATACGCCAGGAAGACACGGTACTTCGAGTTTTAAAACGACGGAGGATGGGTTGAATTTGGACAACTGGAAGCTGGCGAAGGGAACAGGGCCTGAGGGAAGTGCGACACCGATGGGGCGTGGTGGGGGCAAGCCGCTTGGGGAGCAGGTGACGGAGTCTGTGCAGGGTGTGAGGGAGAGCAGGCGGCACGATGGAGGTGCCGGCCAGAGCCAGGGGTTCATTCAGGAGGCCGGGCGGGGCGGCCGGGAGGGTCGGGGCTGTGGTGAGTCTGGGCCCGGGAAATGCGCCCGGACGAGGGGCTGGACGGGGGTTCTGCCTGGTCCTCAGGGCGCCCGCAGGCGGGCCGGTGACAGAGCTGAGCGCAGGACCTCAGCATCTTATCCGAATCCGGGGCAAGTGCTGTCCCGAGTGCGGGACAGACTGGGAGTGTAGCCTCCGGGTAGTCCGGGAAGACTTCCTGGTGGAGGGCTGCCCAACTGCTTCTTAAAGAATGAGACGGAGCCCTGACCGGTGTGGCTCAGTGGATAGGGCGTCGGCCTGTGGACTGAAGGGTTCCGGGTTCGATTCCGGTCAAGGGCATGTACCTCGATTGTGGGCACATCCTCCAGTAGGGGGTGTGCAGGAGGCAGCTGATTGATGTTTCTCTCTCATCGATGTTTTCAACTCTCTATCCCTCTCCCTTCCTCTCTGTAAAAATCAGTAAAATATATTAAAAAAAAAAAAAGAATGAGACGGAGTTCATCAGAAGAGGAATGGAGCTGGGTGTTCCAGGCCCAGGGCCAGCCTGGGCGAAGGGGGGGGGGGGGCCGCTCTGGAACCATGCGGTGCCCCTGGCGCGTGCCTGTTTGGGCACACGATGTGCAGGTGGGAGAGACGGAGGGTGAGCAGGCCCGCCTCCTGTCTTCTCCGTACCACACAGACGCTGCCGGGATTGCCCTTCCTCATGCATCCCACACAGAAGGCCAGAGTGCTTTTTGAATCTGAAAGCGAATCTGATCATGGAAGGACCATGTTTAAAATCATAATATCTATGTTTTATTGATTTTTACAGAGAGGAAGGGAGAGGGATAGAGAGTTAGAAACACCGATGAGAGAGAAACATTGATTAACTGCCTCCTGCACACCCCCTATGCCCTTGCCCCAAATCGAACCTGGGACTTTTTAGTCCGCAGGCCGACACCCTATCCACTGAGCTAAACAAGTTAGGGCCATGTTTCAAAATTTTTAGTGGGTCCCCATTGCTTACAAAACAAAGTGCCTGTAACCTCTCCTCACCTCTGCCTTCATCTTACACCAAACTTCCGCTTCTTCTTTGGGTTTTGCCTCAGGCAGAGAAGACCCACGTGAGCCACACACCTGCACGCAGACTGTACCCCATCCCCTGACCCCTTGCCATCAGAGGGACGGGACACTTCCTCCAGGATCTGCCCTTGACTGCCCTTGCACCCTCTCCATCCGGGCCCCCTTCTCTTCTCTCTGTTCTATAATTGCCTCCTTGGGTATAAGATTGCTCCTAGCATCAAGTATGACCCCCTGAAGCATATTCACACAAGTCTTTTTCCTGCGAAGGGTCATGTGGATATTTATAACATCATTCGAGGGCCATACAAAATTACCAACTTAAAAATTAGCCTGCTTGCCGAAACCGGTTTGGCTCAGTGGATAGAGCATCAGCCTGTGGACTGAAGGGTCCCGGGTTCCATTCCAGTCAAGGGCATATACCTTGGCTGCGGGCACATCCCCAGTAGGGAGTGTGCAAGAGGCAGCTGATCGATGTTTCTCTCTCATCGATGTTTCTGACTTTCTATCCCTCTTCTTTCCTTTCTGTAAAAAATCAATAAAATATATATTTTAAAAAATAGATAAAAATTAGCCTGTTACATTATTTGGTCAGACATTTACTAACTCATCCCAATGCCTTGGCAGGGCCAGACCAAATGACTTTGCAGGCCTTACGGGGCCCGAGGGCAGACATTCCCCACCCCTAAAGGATCTGTCGCTTTCTGAGCCCATCCCCCTGGTACTTCACTCAAGTTCATCCGAGAATGTACCTGTGTCTTCTTCCTCTCGAACGCCCACTTGAGTCTGTCTCTGCCACGGTGCCCACCCACCTCCTCACCCTGCTCCTCTCCAGCTCTCGCCCTCTTTCCCTCATCTTATACTGAATTCAGGGCAAGTGCTATTCCAGCGTGTGCGAGACAAACTGGAAGTGTCTTCCCTCCCCAGCTAACATCTCCTCGGGCTGCGGTCACCTATGATTTCACAGTAACTCCATGGGGTCAAGTTTGTGGGCATCACCATGTGATGGATGAGTAATAGACCCCCAGAGAGGTTAAGTGCGTTTTCTAATGTCTCACAGCTACTAAGTGGCAGAGCTGGGATTCGAACACAGGTCTTTGCTTCTACCCAAAGGGCTCTGCTGCCTCTCGCAGTAAGACTTGTGTGAATCAGATTATGTTTCACTCGTTAATTAGTCAGTCAATGGCTGGTTTTATATAAAAGAGAAATTAATCCTTAATTTACATGTTTTCATAACGTGGAATTTTTAGCTCAACTTGATGGGAAGTATCTAATAAAGAGGGAATATGCTAATTGAACCTCACACCATCACAAAAGATGGCAGACCCCACAGCCAATAAGAAGGGAATATGCTAATTGACTGCCTCAAAGGTGGCAGCACTCACAGCCACAAGATGGCGGCACCCAGTCCTCTCTGCCCTGCTGGGGCACCAGGCACGTGGCAAGGCCGGCCCTGCCCCCGCCTTGGGAGTTCCCCAGTTCCCTCAGCCCCCCAGCCGCCTAGGGCCAGCCTGAGGCACAGGCAAGCCTCAGATGTTGGCTGCTCAGCTGCCCAGGGGTGGCCCAAGGTGCAGGCAAGCCTCAGATGTTGGCTGTTCAGCTGCCCAGGGGTGGCCCAAGGTGCAGGCAAGCCTCAGATGTTGGCTGCTCAGCTGCCCAGGGCCGGCCCAAGTTGCAGACAAGCCTCGGATGGTGGTTGCCCAGCTACCCAGGGCCGGCTGAGGCTTGCGCTGCCGGCAGTGGCAGCAGCAGAGGTGTGATGGGGCGTCACCTTCCCCTGATCCCAGGTTTCCTTCTGCCCCTGAGGGCTCCTGGACTGAGAGAAGGCAGGCAGGGCTGAGGGACTCCCCGCCTCCCCCCCCCCCCCCCCCCCAGTGCATGAATTTTCATGCACTGGCCTCTAGTATTTATTCTAAAGCTGAATTTCCTGGCTTGTGAGTCATACCTGGAAGGCAAAACAAAACCACCCTGGCTGTGGTTCTAGCCGCCAGTTAGCCTCCGTGTGGTCTGAGAAGGTAGGTTTTGGTGCTTGGAACGTGGAGCTTTTCAGCTTCTTCTGTCAAAAGGGAAGGACACTCATCTTTCAGGACAATCCTGGTGGTGGACGCAGACCACGCACTGCTATCAGATGACGAAGGGGTGGAAAATACTGTGTGAGGAGAGCTGGGTGTGGCCTGCATGTGCTGGTCGTCTTTTTATGTGTCGTTACTCATCTGCTGTGCTCGCCCTTAGACGCCATCTCTCCCCGTCCCACTTCCCCGTGCTCCGTAAACGAATACAGCTCTGTTAGCAACAAAGAGGAAACTTTCACATGGTATCTGTGAAAGTGCTCAAACATGGGGAGTTTTCCTCCTCAATATTGTTAATTTTTCCGTTTGAAATGAAAGGCGGTGGAAACCTCCTTGGACCAAGTTTTCTTTATCCTTGTCACGTTTTTGTTTTGTGCATGGACGTTAAAAGAAAACATGCCCAGACAGTGTGGGTCAGTGGTTGAGCGATGACCTATGAGCCAGGGGGTCACGGTTCGATTCCCGGTCAGGGCAACAGGCCCAGGTTGCTGGCTCGATCCCCAGTAGGGGGCGTGTTGGAGGCAGCCCATTGAGGACTGCCTCTCCTCATTGATGTTTTCTCTCCCTCTCCCTTCCTCTGTGAAATCAATACAAATTTATTTTTTTAAAAAGAAAGAAATGAAAGCTTACTCTTCAAAGAAGTTGAGCTTTTATTCTCATGTCTTGGACTTAATTTTAAAAATGAAGAAATACCTAGGGGGCAGTTATCAGTTTTTCAGGAATTTGGAAAAAATGGAAATAAACGGTCTTGGTATGGGAGAATTGATGTGGGGCATTTTAATTTTAGGTAATGTTAGGAAAAAAAAATCTCCAGAACTCCTCTGAAAAATGTGATGTTAGATAACATTACTATTTTAGTGATGATGATTGCATTTTCCTAAAGTAGTATATGTATAAGTAGCTACAAAATTATCTTCTATTTCTCCCTTTACTTTTAAAAAATGCATCTCCATCTCCTCCTCTCCCTCACCGTTTGAAGGATAATTACAGAATACAACATCACTTTAAATTTGGGCTGAACTTGCACGTGGCGGATAGGAAATTGGAATGCAAAATGTTCGCTATGTATAGGGCCCCCAAGCGAGAGCGTAGGTGGTCTTACATCCTGTGCGTAGAACATGTGCGGGCCGTGGGGAGAAAAACAGTTGGTAATTGGGTGGGAATTTAAATACAAGTTGCTGAAGTCGTTCTCGGATAGGACACGGACAGCCACCTTAGGGGTGAGAAGACCTGGGACCCAGTTGTGTCGTACGCACAGGGCAGAGGCTTGCCCCCACACACTGTTCACTCGGCATCAGCTTTGAGCCTAGCTGGTCTGGAAGGGCTAGGTGGTCCCGGGCAAGTCACTGCCTTCTTGGGCCTCGGCCTCCTGTGCTGAGATAGAAAGGTGGGCTAGCACCAAAACCGGTGTGGCCCAGTGGACAGAGCGTCAGCCTGTGGACTGAAAGGTCCCAGGTTCGATTCTGGTCAAGGGCATATACCTTGGTTGCGGGCACATCCCCAGTAGGAGGTATGCAGGAGGCAGCAAAAGGTGGGCTAATCCTACTCCCCCAGCAACCTCATTGCCTATGTTGTCAGACTTCCTCAATATTACAAGATCTGCTCTGAGCGTGTGCATCCAGTCTTTTGTTTTCTTTTTTCCTCTGTATAACCTTTCATTTTTCTCTTTGTGTAAACTTTATTCATTTAAATTCTTTATTGTTTAAAGTATTCCACGAACCTCCTTTTCCCCGCATGCGTAGTCTGTCTACTGTCTCCTTCCCTCCACGTTAACCCAAGTCTCTGACTCCATGTCTGCACTGTACTTTCACCTGCAAGTTCCCCCAAGTCCTTCCCTACCACTTGGATGACTCTGTGGGGGGAAAAAAAATAAAATATTTCATTGTTCTTATCCAACCGCAAATCCTCATTTAACCTCCATGACTGATTCTCTCTATAAAAAACCATGACCTTAAAAAAAAACAGGCAATTACTGTGTTGAGCTGTGGACGAGATGTGTGACTAAGGATGGCTTCCTTTGCCTCAGAGATCTATTGGGATAAAGGATGCATTAGTCAGGGTTCACCAGAGATATGGAACCAAAAGGACATATGAAAAAATATTCAGAGACTTATTAGAAGGGATAGGCCCGTGTGATTATGGAGGTGGGCAAGCCCCCAAGATCTGCATAGTGAGTCGGCAACCGGAGAGCTGGCTTCCGGTCCAGGAATGGCAGGCTCCAGGTGAAGGAAGAGCCCATGTTTCATTCAGCTCAAGTCCAAAGGCAGGAAGAACCAACATCTCCGTTAGAAGGCCATTAGGCAGGAGGAATTCTCCCGTTTTCTGTTTGACCCAGGAATGCGCCTCCTGTTTCTTTAAATCGCCCCGTTCTTGCCCCCCCAGATCCAGCAGTGGGAGCAGAACCTGGAGCGGTTCCACATGGACTTGTTCCGGATGCGCTGCTACCTGGCCAGCCTGCAGGGCGGCGAGCTGCCCAACCCCAAGAGCCTCCTGGCCGCCGCCAGCCGCCCCTCCAAGCTGGCCCTGGGCAGGCTGGGCATCCTGTCCGTCTCCTCGTTCCATGCCCTGGTGAGTGCCCGGGGGGACGGAGGATGCTCCCCTTTCTCTGGCTCAGGGCTCTCCGCTCTGCTGTGACCCAACCCAGTGACTAGGATTGGGGAGGGGGGCAGGGGGGGCATCCTGGCTTCGCTCTGCTTCGGGATCCAGTCCCTGGGAGACAGGCACTGACCGCTCACATCTGCACCTGCCTGTCTGTCTGTCTGTCCCTCCTGGACAGTCAGGACGGGCTGCACAGTGGTGGCTTAAAGGGCTGGTTGATGATTACGTTATGGGGCTTCCTAAAATCACGCCTGTGGGGAGGGGTCCGTGGGTGTTTGGCCCCCTGCTGCCCCTGTGGAGAGATCTGAAGGTTGTCAGGCCGTCTAACCAGTGGGTGGTGCCCTGTGGTGGGTGCCCGTCGGCTACGCCAGCCAAGCCGTTAGAGCAGGCAGCGGGCGCTGTCGGGCAGCTTAATCCCTCCTCCCCATACTGCCCTCAAGGCTCTGACCTGTTCCGAATCAGGTGTGTTCTCGAGACGACTCTGCTTTCCGCAAGCGGACGCTCTCGCTGACCCAGCGAGGACGAAGCAAGAAGGGCCTGTTTTCCTCTCTGAAGGGGCTGGACACGCTGGCCAGGAGGGGCAAGGAGAAGCGGCCCTCCCTCACTCAGGCAAGTGCCTTCCCGAGCCACCCCAGGCCTCACGGGACATCCTGCCCCCCCCCCCCCCCCACACACACACATACCGCTGCAGATCCTGGGTCTCCCCCCCCCCCCACCCTACACACACACCGCTGCAGATCCTGGGTCCCCCCCCCCCCCACACACACTGCTGCAGATCCTGGGCTCCCCCCCCACCCTACACACACACCGCTGCAGATCCTGGGCTCCCCCCCCCCCCGCCCACACACACACCGCTGCAGATCCTGGGTCCCCCCCCCCCACCCTACACACACACCGCTGCAGATCCTGGGCTCCCCCCCCCCACACACACACACACCGCTGCAGATCATAAAAGCTCACTGTCCGTTAACAATGGGATCAGAGTTGGTTCAAAGGAATGCAGCCTTAGCCGGGACTTTTCCACTAAAGGAAACACCAAAGTTGCTCACTCCGGCTGGGGGTGCTTGGTGACACAGGAAGAAGATTCAGAAAAGACTCCCCACTTTTCATTGCCTCTCGTACTCATATTTATGTCTCCTGTACACTTCACATTAAAATAAACGTGTGTGACTAGTAATCAGAGTACTGCAGCTACATGTGCTGGGTCATACCTTGGACCAAGCTGGCCTTTTGTCATTACATTTGTCAGACGAAGGGCCCAAGGCCTGGGCAGGTGAGGGGCTTCCTGACCCCTGCTCACCCGCAGCCTCGGCGCCGGGGCTTATCCTGCTTTCAAAGCCCCGGTACGTGGCCGGCCGCTGCCCCTGAGTTTCCTGGAGGAAGGGCAGGCGACTGTTGGAACATGTTGTCCCGTAAGAAACAGCCCGAGGACTCAGTGTTGAAATCGGCCCGGGGCAGTAACATGTTTTCAGGACATTCTGAGAGCTCATTGCTGAAGCATTTCCTAGCATTGAGTACAGGGATCATATGAACTTTATGAGGCTGACTGCCCCGTTTTAGGGTTACTGTTTCTCCAGGGGCTCTGGACCATGTGAGTTATATGATGATGAGAGGGGAGAGGGAAAGTGGTGGAGATGACATCCGAAGAGGGTCTTGTTTTGATCTCTGACAGGCTGTTATTACTCTGACTCTGCTGTCCGTATCACCTGGAAGCGAGGGCCACCTTTTATGGAGCTTTCTTTTCTGATTTTTAGATAGCCACGAGAGGCCTGGTGCACGAAATTTGTGCACTCCGGGGAGGGTGTTCCCTCAGCCCGGCCTGCGCCCTCTCACAGTCCAGGATCCTCAGGGGATGTCCACCTGCCAGCTTAGGCCCGATCCCTGAGAAGCCAGGCTCGCTGCTCCTTAGTGCTGCCTCAGAGGTAGGAGAGGTTCCCCCTACCACCACTGCGCTCATCAGCTGGGAGCCCAGCTTCTGGCTGAGCGGCACTCCCCTTGTGGGAATGCACTGACCATCAGGGGCAGCTCCTGCATTGAGCATCTGCTCCCTGGTGGTCAGTGCACGTCACAGCGACCGGTCATTCTGGTCGTTCCACCATAACGGTCCCTGGGCTTTTATATATATAGATTTGTTTGATTATGCATGACAGGTTTGTGAACGTCAAGAAGTTGAATCATCCAAGCACTTTCTATTATGTTGGACTTGAAAATAAGTTTTGTCAACATAGCCATTGTGATTAGAATTAATTGTTGAAATTGAGCTCAGATTACAAAAAAAAACAAAAACCCAAAACACACACACACACACACACACACAAAACACCTTCTTGTGATTTCATTGGCCAGTCCCACGGTGCTCTAATGGGCAAGAGGAAGCTATTATTGCATCTGTTTTATAAAGCATATGTAATTAAACAGCTACCCCATTTATTTTAACTGAGCATTCCTTCTGGTGCAGGAATGCTGAGGAAATTCCTGTGACTTACAGGGTTGTTTTCCGGTCGTATTTATGCTTTGGTGCCGCAGACTCAGATAAACAGGTTAATCCAGTTACACGGATGGAATTAAGGGCATTTGTTTTTACAGATGCATGGAACTTAGAAAAGACTTCAGGAGTTTTCCTCCGCTAATCACTCTTGGAAGACGTTTGTAACTGGTACAAACCATCCATTTGTGTACAGTCGGCACACTGTGTTCGTTGGTGTAACCCCGAAAGGCAGTCAGTCAGTCCTGAGCGGTGGGAGGAGGGGCCGTGGCATTTTTAATACTCCCCTCTCGGGGATGCCTCGTGAACAGTTCAGCAGTGAGTCACCCTGACTTGAAATCTGTTAAGGTTGGAGTCAAGCCAGTGCTATTTGAGCATGTTTTAGGGGCCAGCCTGGCCAGCCCCAAGGGAAACTTTATAGGTGCTTCCTGATGAGTCATAGGGAGCCGCAGGGTTTGCAAGGAGAAGTTTGCTATGGAGATGGTGACAACAGTCCCCCAGGAGGCTCAGGCCAGGAGCTTCAGGCCAGACACCGAGCCCTGGACCTCGGCCTCTCCTGGAAAATTGGCTCCGGGCGTCCCAACGGTCTGTGGCATCCAGTGAATGAAGTATTGTCACATGAGTCATTAGCTCCAAACGGCGGAAAATGCTACTGTGGGTTTTTTAAGTGGAAAGTCTGAATGAAACCATGGACTCTTGACTATAACATAGTATTTGTTTAAGTAGAATATTAGTATGGAACCCTACAATACATACACACATACCTATCCAGATGGATGGAAGGATGGAAGGAAGGAAAGGAAGAAAAAAAGGGAGGAAAGGAAGGAAGAAAGAGACAGACAAACATTGGTGGTTTTTCTCTATATTAACTGATTTTTAACCATCAGCCCAAGAAGGAAGTGCACACTTTCTCCTGTGACATTTTCCTATTGTTAAGAACACCCAGAACTTTGAATCCTCCCCCACCCCCCCCCACCACCCCATCTTACTTGCTAATGGGCTCCCCTTTATCAGCAGTCCTGGTGGGGTGGTGGGGGCCCATTGGTGACAGTCAGGCTGTGCTTTGCTGCTCACTTCCCTTCAGCCATCCAAGCGCTAATTACAGGCCATTTGATCTGGGAGCATCTGCTGAGAGAACGGAGCTTCCGCTTCCCTCCTCCGGGCTCACAGTCAACGCCTTTGTGGGAGCTGCCCCGTCGGGGGGGGGGGGGGGGGGGCTGCGTGGTTTATAAACCTTAACCAGCTCGTCTGCAGAGGCCAGAGGGCAGGTCCGCCGTGTGGCTCCGGGTTCGTGGCCGACTGGCCGGAGCCGGACCGCATGGTGGGTGGTCTGAGCTGCAGGGCTCCCCCTGGTTCCCAGGGAGGCTCTCACCGGGTCTTCGCAGTGATCGTCCCAGACCCGCAGCGGTGACGTCTATTTCGGTACAATGCCACCTTCCAGACTGGGCTCTAAAGAGTTCTTTCACAAGGTTGGACCCTTCGGCCGGGCCTGTGTTGCTCAGTTGGTTGAGCGTCAACCAGGAACCAAGAGGTCACCGGTTCGATTCCCGGTCAGGGCACATGCTGAGGTTGCCGGCTTGATCCCCAGCAGGGGGCATGCAGGAGGCAGCCAATCAGTGAAGTTTCTCTCTCATGGATGTTTCTATCTCTCTATTCCTCTCCCTCTTTCTCTAAAATAAGTAAAAACATTTTTTTTTTAAAAAGGGTGTACAGTTTATGTATCTTCAAATGCTGTTCCACCCCCCCCCCACACACACACACACATCTCCCAGAAGGCTGTCAGTTTAAGCATCCTTTACAGGGGGAGATACCGAAGCCCTGACAAGGCTGGGCTGACCCAGATGGTCTGTTATAGTGTCACTGTCCCCGTCTGTCTGCTGCAGGAGCTGGAAACCTGCAATGGGCTAATTGGAAGATAATTTTGAGGAGGAGGGAGAGCGGGAGGCAGGCTGGGTTTGCACCAGGCTTGACACGGGTAGCCAATCGTGTGCTGGGGGGTGAGCGGTAAGGGTTAAACTGGGAGGGGGGCTTTCCAGGTGGCTCCTTTTGAGGCTGCCGCTTTCCAAGATCTGTTCCTTTTAAAGAACGTGGGAGCACATTTCCCCCAGCTTGTTGAAAATAAAGCATGTGTATTTCCAGCCTGCATAGATAGCATTGTCCCTTGAGGAAACCGATGTAGTTTTCTGTCCAAATGGGCAAAACCTGTGGCAGCCTAGGAGCGCTGTAAGCACCAAACAGCCGTCTCTTTTTCTAGTTCAAGTTAACCAATCAGTTCCACATTCTCGATGCTTCCTTTGCATAAGCACGTTTTTACCTCTGTAATTGCATACACTCTGGTGTGTGTGTGTGTGTGTGTTACACACAGAAAAAATCCCATGTAAATTTTCTTTTAAAAAATATTTTATTGATTTTTTACAGAGAGGGAGAGGGAGAGAGAGGTAGAAACATTGATGAGAGAGAAACATCAATCAGCTGCCTCCTGCACACTCCCTACTTGGGATGTGCCTGCAACCAAGATACATGCCCTTGACTGGGATCGAACCCAGGACCCTTCAGTCCTCAGGCCGACGCTCCATCCACTGAGCCACACCAGTCAGGACATCCTATGTAAATTTCCATGGGGGTGTCTCTTGAGAGGGTCTGAGTCCCTCTCGGCCTTGTTGGGTGCCTTCTCTTCTGCTGTCCACTCCACCTTAGGTCAAGGGTGGACTCAGGAGGTGATTCCTCAGAGCTGCAGGGAGCACGGAGCCCTGACTGATGGAGTATAACATGCATATTTCTTTTGTCCTCCCTTCCGTCTCTGCATCTCCCTGCGCCCTGTTCTCTCGTCCAGGACTCTTCCCTGGCAGTCATCGTTAATGTCTCCCCTTGAATGTTCAGGGAGGATTCAGAAGTTGACGCTGCCCAAACAGAGTTAAATAAGATGCAGGAAACGGGCAGCTTTTACCTCGCAAGCCGACGTCTGACCCCGGATCTGGGTGTTGGCAAGTCAGCACCCGCGTGTTGGGGGTGTCAGGGCGGGAGGAGGCGGAGGCTCTGCTGTGTGTCTGTCATCCCAGCACCGGGGGGGGGGGGGGGGGGGGGGGGGGGGGGGGGGGGGGGGGGGGGGGGATGGGCGCCCCAGCCGCTGCAGCCGGAGACACAGGCCAGAAGCTCATGGCTGCGTGGCCTCGGGGTAGGGGGAGCGAGCGGGAGAGACTTCGTGAGCGGGTAGCGTTAAACCGACGGCGAAGGCTGTAAGTGGCGTCAGCATTGCGCTGTGGGTCGGGGTCCTGAGCAAGCGTCCGGAGCAAACACGGCACTGACTCCTGGGTGGGGAATGAATGAATGAATGAATGAATGAATGGCGGGCGTGAACCCTGCGTCGCAGAAAGGAACGGGGCAGGGAGGCGGCATCCTTCCTGTGGGGAGGTGACTGCCCAGCTGATATTTCCGTCTAGTGCAGGGGTCGGCAAACTGCGGCTCGCGAGCCACCTGCGGCTCTTTGGCCCCTTGAGCGTGGCTCTTCCACAAAATACTGCGGCCAGGGCCAGTCTGTTTCGAAGAAGAAGGCTACGTGTAAAAAATGTGGCTCTCCAAAGCAATGTCAGTCGTTGTACTGTTGCTATTTGGCTCTGCGGACTGATGCGTTTGCCGGCCGCTGGGCCAGTGTCAGGGCGGTGAGCACACACTGGGCCGGGTTCTCGGGTTCAGTTACCCACAATGCCACAGTCAGCACCCCTGGGTGAGCTCGGGCGAGGTTCGAGGACTCTCCCAGGCTCGTGTTCCCCACCTGTTGGAACAGGGCTGTGGGTCGAAGCGGGTCGCATGGCCCTGTGTGCCGGCCTCTCGGATGGGCAGTGGGGCCGGGGTGGGGGGGCACGCAGGAGGGGAAGTTGTGGATTGGCATTTCCCATGTCCCTCTCCCACCCGCCTGTCCTCAGTCACGTGTCCCCTGTTCTGTTCCCAGAGCGCCACCTTAAACCCGCCGCGGGAATGGGGACTCTGGTTTCCTGAGTGCGGTTTCTTACTCCACAGTGCCCCCTGCTGGCGTTTTCGGTGACTCTGAGGAAGCCCGGTCCGGGAGGCTGGGTCTGCGCCTTTCAGGCAGGGGGTCCCTGCTTGTGGCTGCCTCGCCTGGTGGGAATCGCAGCTCACTGCTCAGAGGACAGGAAGGACCTGGGAGGTTTGCCCAGCGGAGAGGACGGAGAGGACGGAGAGGACGCGGCCCTGTGAGATGAGCACCCTCAGGAGAGGGTGCTGTCCGCGCTGCCCCTCCTGTCCTCGGCTCCCGGCATCTGCTCCTCTGTCGCTTGTTTCCTTTCGTTTTGGCCCCTGAGGTTCATCTTCACCCTGGGCTGCCGTCATCTGTCCAGGAGAGTGTACACAGAGCGGCGGGTCCGTGGCAGGTCCAGGAATGCCTCTCAGAGACAATCAGCACTTTTAAAAAGGGCAGCACAGAAACATAGGTCTGCCCTTGCTTGGCTGAACCTGTTTATTATTATTATTATTATTATTGTTATTATTATTATTTCTTTACTATATCTATGTTTGCTTTTAACTCCTACATAGGAGGATCTTTTACTTTTTCTTGATGCATGGAATTCAAAGTCAAGTCATCCCTCAGTAAGAACTTGAATATGTGAGGAGGGGGACAGAATCCTGTGTCGTATTGAATCCGTATGTAAGGTTCCTGCTGTACAAGGCGTTTTCACCCGCATCGTCTCCTTTGCTCACAACCTTGTGTCCTTAGTGAATGACTTTGGGCAGGTATACGATGAACACCTGCTTTCCGGAGTAGGCCACAGCTCAGCAAGGGGAGTGTCCTGTCCTGGGTCACCGCCTGCTGGCTGAGCGTTTGTGGCTCGAGCGTCAGGCTCTCCAGTCCTCAGGTCTCTGTTTCCCCGCCAGACCCCCGCAGGAACCTGGTCAGAGGCGAGCGTTTCTGGTTGGCTTGCTAACGGTCCCCTGGTTTTCTTTATAAAACGTCGGAAGTACAGGTTAGCGTGAGGTCATTGAATGACCGTGGGGACGAAGTTTAGGAAACTCGGCTTGTTCGGAAAAGGCTGATGTTTGGGGGTGATTTCTGAAAGGATATGCAGATGTGGAACAGCTGGAGGACAGAAAAACCTTTCCTCAGGATGAAGGACAGGAAAACCTTGCCTCGGGAGCAAGTAGAAATCAGGGAGAAGAAAAGTGTGCTTGGCTTAAGTGCGGTTCAGGGGTGGGATGCAGGCGGGCATCTGTGTCCATGGAGGGGAGTATCGCAGAACTCACAAGGATCATGGCGTAGAGGCAGTGAAGAGGCAGAGTGTGCAGTGGCCAGAACACGGGCCAAGGAGTCAGTGGACTTCCACTCAGCCTCCCTGGGCATCTGTTTCGTGTGGGTTAAACGAAGGAGGAAAAACTGGGCTTGTCTGCCAGCCCCAGAGGACCAAGAGAAGCCAGAGATGGAAGGAGTGTGAAAGGGTTAAGATAAAACTAGAGGCCTGGTGCATGAAATTCATGCACTGGGGGGGAGGGGTCCCTTAGCCCAACCTGCACCCTCTCCATTCTGGGATCCCTCAGGAGATGTCCAACTGTTGATTTAGGCCCAATCCCCGGGGGCCTGAATTGACAATCGGACATCCTTCTCACAATCCGGGACTGCTGGCTCCCAACTGCTCACCTGCCTGCCTTTCTGATTGCCCCTAACTGCTTCTGCCTGCCAGCCTGATCACCCCCAACTGCCTAACTGCTCCCCTGCTGGCTCGATTGCCCCGAACTGCCCTCCCCTGCTGGCCTGGTTACCCCCAACTGCCCTCTTCTGCCAGCCTGGTCACTCCCAACTGCCCTCCCCTGCAGTCCTGGTCACCCCTAACTGCCCTCTCCTGCCTGCCAGCCTGGTCACCCCCAACTGCCCTCCCCTGCTGGCCTGGTCTCCCCTAACTGCCCTCCCCTGCTGGCTTGATCACCCACAACTACCCTCCCCTGCCGTCCATCTTGTAGTGGCCATCTTTAACCACTGGGGGCAGCCATATGTGCTAAGGCGTGAGGGTCAATTTGCATATTGCCTCTTTATTATATAGGATAATCCCATAAATGAAGGGAATATGATTTCAGTAGTTTCCCTCATTTAAAAAAAAATCAAGTCAGTCTGCATTTCCTTTTGGAATCTGAAAACAGGTCGATGAACTCCTGCACATGTGCGGCTCAGCCGTGGATGGCGCCCCCCGAGACCACCCATGGGAAGTCCAGACGTACATTCACTTCCAGGACAGTCAAGGCGTTACCGTGGTGATCAAGCCGGACCATAGAGTGGAAGACATTTTGACTTTGGCGTGCAAGGTGATGGGTTTTGCTGTGGAAATGTAATTCTGAAGAAAAAGAATCATTAATGTCGCATCCCCATGCCTGCTATACCTGTGGTTCTCAGACCTCACTTTCTACACCAGGGAAACTGAAACTTTAAAAAATGTATATATATTCTATTGATTTTTTTTACAGAGAGGAAGGGAGAGGGATAGAAAGTCAGAAACATCGACGAGAGAGAAACATCGATCAGCTGCCTCTTGCACACCCCCTACTGGGGATGTGCCCGCAGCCAAGGTACATGCCCTTGACCGGAATTGAACCTGGGACCTTTCGGTCCACAGGCCGACAACGCTCTATCCACTGAGCCAAACCGGTTTCAGATGAAACTTCTCAATGGGCGTATTTATTAGCCTTCTCTGTGTCCATCTTTCAGAAGTCAGGATGGCTAGCGCAGGGCCCTTCATCTTCCTGCACAGCCTGAGGTGTTTACTGAGGTTCTCTAAACCCCTTTCTGGTTGAGTAAATCTGACGGCTGTTGTTACTTAAGTCACTTGGAGGTGGCGCTCTAAGCTTTGGAGTAGTTTGATTTGATCCTGAGTAGTTTTACCAGGTTCCACTGGATTAAGCAAGTAACTCGGTACCATTCACAGTGGTTTCATGCAGACCGTTCTGAGATGTCTCATTCATTATTCAAAACGGGCTTTATTTGTGAAAAGGTAGCTTATGGTACATCCCTGAGATAAAAATAGACCCAGCACCTTCAGATGAGATGTTTTTTAGACCACCAGGGGGCAGAGGAGAGCTTAAATATTTTCAAGTTTTCAGAGAAAGTACAACCAACTATAGGAAAAGGTAAAAAAAAAAAAAAAAGGCATGTAGAGCTTGGTAACTCTTAATAGATGCAGATGATCCTTAATTTTAGTCCTCCCTTGTCACTTTGATTTAACCCTTAGTATACTAGACATTCACATATGTTACTTATGAAAATGAATCCTTCCCCTCCATTTATGTAAGGTTCTTTAGTCCGTCAACAATGTTGTTTTATAGCAATGATGCCCACGTGTATGTGGGTACATATTTTCTTTTTGAAAAAATTTTAGAGTAGGAAATTCCTAATTCTGAAGTCTGTAGAACATGAGATTCCCACATTTCACAAATTTCTCTGCTTTACTAGTGAGAAAGAACTTAAAGTTAGGTACAACCAATATGTAAAGAGATAGCAGGTGCTGAAATAGTATGATGAAGGTCTGGGCGGAAGTAGGTTTATAGTTGTAGTAAAAATATGTAACTATTAGCAAATAATAAATAAGAACAAGCCCTGTGTCATGCACTCACAACTTTTGCCCACGCCTGTATAATCTGTTGTCAGATATCTGGAACTGGAACCTTGCTTTCAGTGGCAAACGGTATCATTCAGAAAAACTTTGAAAATCATTGTCTGTTCTTGCCATTTTTAAACTCAAGTCCTTATATATGGCTTAAACTCAGCAACTTCCATATGGTATTTGACTTTTTAGGAGTTTCAGCTTTGATTTTTAATGAGCAGTGATGAATTTATTATTTTTTCTTTATTTGTTTAAAGTATTACATATAGTAGTACATATATCTCCTTTCCCCCCCCATTGGCTTTCCCCCAGCTTCCCCTACCCCCTGTCGCATGCCTTCATCCCCCTCCCTCCCCCAAGGTCTTGTGTCCATTGGTTGTGCTTATATGCAGGCATACAAGTCCTTCGGTTGGAGTGTTGGGGAGAGGGGGAAAGAGAACAGTGATGAATTTAGAAAGACTGTTTACAGCCTGAATAACTGCCCCTTTCCTTACAGATGAGGCAGGTGGAACCCAGCCACTATGGCCTGCAGCTCCGAACACTGGTAGATGAAAACATCGAGTATTCCATCCCTGCCCCTTATGAATACCTGCAGGAACAGGTGAGTGTGAGTCAGCCATAGGACGAGAAATCGGAGCCACATCCACGGCCTCTTCCTTTAAAAAATAAGTAATTTCGGCGGGGGGGTGAGGGGGGGCGGGATGACGCTATTTAAATTTGGCGTCTAGTTTGGAAACAATCAAGATCCATTTCCAAGATTCCGTGACATCAGATCCCTGGCTTTGTGGTTTCCCCTCTCGTAGGTTTATGACGAAATAGAAGTCTTTCCGCTGAGTGTGTATGACGTGCAGCTCACGAAGACCGGGAGTGTGTCTGACTTCGGTGAGCAGAGCGGCTCCCTTCCTGTTCTCTCCTAGTTCGCCCTGGTGTCTCCTGACCTGATTTCCCCCCAGAAATTATGATAGTAGATTCTGGACTTGCTTCATCTCCTTCATTTTTATTTATAGTAGCAGGCTAAAGAGATATGTATTGATACTAGGGAAAGAGGCCAAAATAACTAAAAGGACTAAAAGTAAAGTTGGGTGAGGAGTTGGAAATGATGGCGACGGCACTTGAATGGATTTGTGTGCCAGGTGCTGTTCTAGGCCAGTGGTCGGCAAACCGCAGCTCGCGAGCCGCGGTCTGCCGCTCTGTTGACTGATGAGTTTGCCGACCGCTGTCATATACTACCCTTTACCTCTTTGCACACAATATGCCCCAATTGCCTAATCCTCACAGCTTCCAACTACACGGTAATATTTAGTCTAGGCCAGTGGTCGGCAAACTCATTAGTCAACAGAGCAGCGTCTTTACTCCCAGCTCACTTTCACCGCCCAGAGTACCATCCTTCCTGCCCCTTCCTCCAGCCTCCCTGAGGTGTAAATCAGACCTGTCCTTCAGAACTCACTGAAGGTCTAGCTTTCTTGAAGAAGCCTCTTTGATGGCTTTAGACTCTATTTAACAACTCAGGGTCAGTGCTACCCAAATCACTTCGAAACGTTTAATTCTTGCATTTCTGTTTACCTCTATGTAAGCTGGTTTTGAGCTCTCTCTAGAGTATGCTCATGTATAAAGTTCATTTCTGTCTTTTATCATATGAACTCAATAATGAGATAATTACCGATAGAAAAACTACTTCTTACTTTGTTAAATGTACTATTAATATACCTATTTTTCTTAAAATGACTCAAGCTGATCAAATTCTCCTCATGGTTTTTGTAAGGTCTGGGGCTGGGAAAATAGGGACTTCCCCCATCCCACCCGCTGAGGATGTGAGGTTTGGGGCTGGGAAGATAGGGACTTCCCCTATCCCATCCGCTGAGGTGAACAATAGCAGCCCCCAAGGACATACCAGAGCTTTGTGGACATCCTGCTGGACAGTAAACTAGCACCCAGACTTATCAAGGGTGGCTAGGTTGCAGTTGTACAAATTTCCCGCTCATAAATCGCCTGCCACAAACTCCCTCAGATAAGCCTGATTGTTTCAACATCAGCATAAAAGAAACCCTGCCAGGCATAGGTGGGTGTGACTCCCCTGGCCCATGTTTTCAGACCTGGGACCTCACCTGAGAGCTGTCAATAAACTTGATCTTTCACTTGTACCGTGCTTGTCTTGGTCAATTTATTGGCTTCGGTTAGATTCAATCTTACTTCTTTGATTAAAACCTTACAGTTTTTTTAAGTTAAAATTTTCTTTCTATGATTTGGTCTTTGTTTCTTGTTTCTCGTAATCTGTTGGACCCAAATGTTATGATGGCGTTTCCTTGAAAGCCCTCACAACCCGCACAACATTTCGTCCGTGCTTGTGTTCGCCTTCACTCTACTTCCCCCTGTGACCCTGGGGGGCTCTGCTTTGCACTTGAATGACTGAAGGACTGAGTGAGGGGCACACGGGAACACTCCATCCTTCCTTCCTCAGAGGCTCCCAGTGGTCTGGGACCAGGGCGTGCCGACAGGTGCTCCCAACTGTGGAGTCAGAGAGGAGGGCACTGTCCAAGGCCAAAGCTTGATTCCTGGGTTCTATGTAGTCACATTGAGGGCAAGCACTCTATCCATCCCAGTGTTTTTCTACCTCCTTAAAATGCCTCGCCTCACATACTAGTATATACAGTTACTTCTTTTTTTTAAAAAAAAATACATTTTATTGATGATTTTTTACAGAAAGGAAGGGAGAGGGCTAGAAAGTCAGAAACATCGATGAGAGAGAAACATCGATCAGCTGCCTCCTGCACACATAACCCCCCCCACACACACACACACTGGGGATGTGCCCGCAACCAAGGTACATGCCCTTGACCAGAATCGAACCTGGGACCTTTCAGTCCGCAGGCTGACGCTCTATCCACTGAGCCAAACTGGCTTTGGCTACAGTTATTTCTTAAGTACGGTATTTACTTCATTGAACTTGGCTTCTTTCAATAAGAGTAGTTTTTGTTCTCAACGTTAAGAAGTTAACGTTGTGGTGGAATGCACGTAACGTTTGCCATCGTAGTTGCTTTTTAGAATGGCTAACGGTGACAGTACAGTGCACACTCACACTGTGCGTCATATCCATCCAGCTGCAGAGCTGTTTGCATCCTGCAAAACCGGAACTCGGTATCTGTGAGAGAGCAACTCCCGTTCCTCCTCCCCCGGCCCCGGCACACCCATTCTACTCTCTGTCTCTGCACTTTTGACTGCGCTGGTCCCTCCGGCAGTTCCTCGTTCCTCTGGGCCTGGCTTATTTCCACAGCTTAACATCCTAAAGGTGTGTCCATGCTATGGAACAGTGAGCTTGCGAGCTGCGGTTTGCCGCTCTATTCACTAATGGGTCTGCCGACCACTGGACTAGACTAAATGTTACCGTGTAGTTGGAAGCTGTGAGGATTGGGCAATTTGGCATATTGTGTGCAAAGAGGTAAAGAGTAGTATAGGACTGTGGTCGGCAAACTCATTCGTCAACAGAGCCGCGGTTTGCCGACCACTGTTACAGAGTGCATCAGAATGCCCTTCCTTTCGAAAGCGCGAGTGATGTTCCCTTGTATGGACATTCCACCATGTGTCCGCTCCTCTGGGGGTGGACGGTGGGGTTGCTTCGGCCTTTCGCCGGGTGGTGTCAGTCATGCGTGCGTGGCCCCCGTTTTCAATACGCTTGTATTTATGTTTATTAACCCTTTAGATCTGACATGTTCCTCTTTTTCGGATCCAGCTAGCTGTCTGTGCTTTCAGAATAGTTGTGACTTAGACTCTGTCTGCAGACTGTGCTTATAAGGATAGACGATGGAGCAGACACTGCTGAGCGGGGAGGGGAGTGAGGGAGATGAACTGACGCCGTGTCTCCACTGACCTGTGTCCGCAGGGTTTGCAGTGACCGCGCAGGTGGACGAGCACCAGCATCTCAGCCGGATCTTCGTCAGCGACGTCCTTCCCGACGGCCTGGCCTACGGAGAAGGTCCGTGCGCACCTCCCGGCCCCTCCAGCTGTGCGGTGCGGTCTCCACAGTGCATTTCCTGACAGTGTGTCAGAAAAGGTTTTTCCCGGAATTTCAAAGAAAGTGAACTTAGCCGAGACCGGTGTGGCTCAGTGGATAGAAAGTCAGCCTGCGGACTAAAGGGTCCCAGGTTCGATTCCGGTCAAGGGCATGTACCTTGGTTGCGGGAACATCCCCGGTGGGGGGTGTGCAGGAGGCAGCTGATCGATGTTTCTCTCTCATCGATGTTTCTGGCTTTCCATCCCTCTCCCTTCCTCTCTGTAAAAAATCAATAAAATATATTTTTTTAAAAAAGAAAAAAGTGAACTTAATAGTTTAACTGAAAATACATATGAATATGTGTGTGTGTACGCTTTGGCAAGGTTTATTAAAGTACATTTCATTTTCTTTTTTTTTTTTTTAATATACTTTATTGTTTTTTTTGTGTGTTTTTTTTTTACAGAGAGTAAGGGAGAGGGATAGAGAGTCAGAAACACCGATGAGAGAGAAGCATTGATCAGCTGCCTCTTGCACACCTCCTACTGGGGATGTGCCCGCAGCCAAGGTACATGCCCTTGACCGGAATCCAACCTGGGACTTTTCAGTCCATAGGCTGACGCTCTATCCACTGAGCCAAACCAGTTTCGGCTACATTTAATTTTCAAAATGTAATAGAACCAGCTGTTAAACTGTGTGTTCATTTTGGGGGAGACCCTGTGCATACACAGAGAGCACATGCATGCATATCATACCGACGGACAGAGGAAGATGTGAGAGCCAGCCAGGCAGACAGACACAGATAAAACACGTGTGATTTCCTGGGGCACTTCACCGCAGGTAAATTAGGAGAACCGTTCATTTGGACGGCTCTCAGATTGTTTCCCTCTCAAGCTACTCCGTCTGATCGCAGCTGTGAGAGAGGTGGTGTCCACATACATTCTTGCACTTTCTTTGAAGGTAGCAACTGGACAGTCCTTGGGAGCATACCCTTAACGATTAGAGCTTTCTTTCATCTTGAAATCTTTCCACTGAGTAATCTCTCCCTCTTCTCTTCCTCTGTTTCTTCATCCTCCTAGGACTGAGAAAGGGCAATGAGATCATGACCTTGAATGGGGAAGCTGTGTCTGACCTGGACCTGAAGCAGATGGAGGCCCTGTTCTCGGAGAAGAGCGTCGGGCTCACTCTCATCGCCCGGCCGCCAGGCACCAAGGGGACCCTGAGCACCTCCTGGTCGGACAGTGACCTCTTCTCCAGGGACCAGAAGGGCCCGCTCCCCCCTCCTAACCAGTCCCAGCTGCTGGAGGAGTTCCTGGACAACTTCAGAAAGGACACGGCAAATGGTAAGCGCGGGCATCTCCTCCTCCTCCACCGCTGGTATCCACAGCTGCACTGCGCAGGCTGTTCTTTTGCTGACAAACCTAGATGATGTAAGCCGTTTCAAGTGTTTTCTCCTGTATTAGGAGAAGAACACAAATGCCAACCACGTAGACTTGGTCAACATGCCATGCATGTTCGTAATCATAACACCTGCCATGAAAATAGAAAATAATAATACTGGTAAAGATGCAGCACAAAGTAGCATTTTTAAAATTGCTGCATCTTTACCAGTCACACATGCTCCTTAGTATTGTAACTGCTTTGTGATGGAGGTAGACAAAAGCCAATATAAATGCCCTGGCTGATTTTTCTATTCAGCTGAGTCAAAGGCAAAGACATTTCGCGGTGACCTATTGGGTTCTCAGGAGAGTCGATGCACATCAGTTCTTTACCTCTCTTGTTAAGGACTACTCTCTCAGTAGACTGCACACCTGTACTGTAGGCCACGGATGGAAACCTTTGTTTAGGCCTGAAAGTGACACAGTGTTTGCCCGTTCATTTTTCTAAAGGTGAGATTTCCATACGAGGCAGTCATGGGGAGGGTGGAGCTTCTGAGCTTGTCACCATGCAGATCTCACACATGGCAGTCAGTGATTTAGGGGTCGCGGCTGACCCTGTAGACCGAGGTTCCCTCTGTGCTCCCATAGGGACCGAGCAGAGTGTCTTTATCCAGGAGGCAAGGATATAAATTTTTAAAAATATGTTTTATTGAGTTTTTACAGAGAGGAAGGGAGAAAATTGGAGAGAAACATCGATGAGAGAGAAACATCGATCAGTTGCCTCCTGCACACCCCCTACTGGGGATGTGCCCGCAACCAAGGTACATGCCCTTGACTGGAATCGAACCCGGGACCCTTCTGTCCATAGGCCAATGCTCTATCCACTGAGCCAAACCGGTTAGGGCAGGATGTAATTTTTATACTTGATTATATAGAGGATTTCCAATTGAACTCGCCACATGGTTACCAAGAATGAATGAAAAACTCAAAGGAGAAGTTGTTAGGCTAGCGTTCATTATAAAGCAAGTTCATTGGGCCATTTTTGGAACAAAAGAATCAGACTGTGAGATTTGGGACTCAATGAGGTAGACAGTGCTTTCTGCTCCTCTCTCGAGGCTTCAGTCCAACTTCACATTTCACAAAACCGACTGTTGGTGCATAAGAGTGAAGATCATAGAACAAAAATTATGATGGAACTCATTAATTGGTTGGCTCCATGAGGGCCATCCTTCAGCTTCCCCAGCTGCGTGATAGGCCCCTGTGTTGCCCTAGCACCGTGGTCGGCAATTTGCGGCTCTCGAGCCACATGCAGCTCGTTGGTCCCCTGAGTGTGGCTCTTCCACAAAACACCACGGCCTGGGCGAGTCTGTTTTGAAGAAGTGGCATTAGAAGAAGTGTTAGTTTAAAAAATTTGGCTCTCAAAAGAAATTTCAGTCGTTGTACTGTTGATATTTGGCTCTGTTGGCTAATGAGTTTGCCGGTCACCGGTCTAGCACACATGCCCATGGCCACGGACGGCAAGGGCCAGTCTCTACCGGGGCATGTGCTCTGGGGAGGATGATTCTGGTCTAGCACACAGGCCCATGGCCACGGACACACAAGGGCGTGTTCCCTCTCTGGATTATTATTCTCGAAGGATGCGTTCCCTGCCTGTTATTTCCCTATGTGTTTTATCATCATACAAAGTCACACCATCATAGCACTTTGGTACTTGTAGGAATGAGTTTCTATGGAGACCAGCAAACACAGTAAATTTATACTTTCTTAAATAGTAAGGATCAAGTAGGTCAGTTAAGCTTGTTGTCTCCGCCTCCCTCCCAACCCCCCAAGGAAGCAGAATAAAGCAGCGGTAGGATGACATGACTCTGTTGTGGTGTACCCCCATCTTACAAAGGACGCCTCAAGAAGTCGAATTATGGAGTCATTTATTAAAGGCCATCAGCATACAAGGTCTGGAGCAAAAGCACTGCAAACCTCACAGCCTTGAACAGCTGGACATCTGGCTTATGTTGGCAGAATATCCCAAAGGTATAGATGACATCTTTGGGTCTGGAATGAGGAACCTGTTTTGCGAAAAGCATTTTTTTTTTTTAATAGAAGCAAAAATTGAACAAGTCAGTTACCTAAAGTACCTATGAATCACTGAATCAACAGAAACACATTATCTGGGACCCCCTGGGCAATTTAGAATAATGGTGCTGTCCAGATCCTGGGATCACTGAGTCAACAGGAATGCACTATCTGTAGCTTCTGAGGCAATTTAGGATAATTGTCTGTCCCGGTTCCCAGAGGAATGTGGTTCGATGACCAGTGAGACCACAATCAATGGGACATTCAAACCATCATCAATGGAGGATTCAATCCCACATAAGTTCAAAAAATCAAAATAACTTTCTATTGTTTTAGCAAACAAATAAGTACAGAGGCCTAACAGCAGTTTCTACCTGAGTTGATTGCTACCACACTTCAACTCAATCTAGGGAGCCATCCCGCTGTCCTCCACCTCAATGACGTGCCTGAGGAGCGTGTGCGTGTCTGCGGGTGCAGACGTCTTAGCTGCTCGGAGCGCGGCGGGCTGGTCCACGCTGCCCTTCCCGCAGGTCCCCGCGCAGCTGCAGGGCACATCCTCACGTCCCTCCCTCCCTGGGCGGTGCTTCCCTGCACCCGGACAGAGCCGCTGACCACTCCCGGGGTTCCCCGCCAGACCGGGTGCTCTGTGGGGGTGAATCATCTCCCCCAGAGCGCACGCCCCGGTGGAGACTGGCCCTTGCCGTCCGTGGCCATGGGCTTGGGCGGAAACCAGGCGGCCACGGTGGCCTGCTTCCCCAAACCCTCTCACACACGATGGCTTGTTTTCTTTTGAGGGAGTTGCTTAGCTCGTGAAGGAAGGGAAGTACCTGTGAGTGAACACCCCTGAGGGAAGGGTGTCCAGTGTGAAGGTTAGGGGAAAGGGAAGTCAGGGGTGGGCGGATGGGAAAATGAAAGGTAAACAGAAAGAAGGGCGAGTCTCTCGTTTGTGCACAATATCGCGATTATGTGAGAGGCCTGTCGACAGCAAGAGGGGGGTCGTGGTGACAGGCTGGCAGTCAGACCTGGGGTTGGGTCCTGGCTTGACGTTTCCAGGTGGTGCGACTTGGGGGCAGCCCTCCGGCAGAGAGGGCTGAGCGGGATGCATGCACCCAGCAGCCTGGCCCCTGTCAGACGGGTCACCAGGGGGTGCCTGGAATGAGCCCCGTTTGCTGAGAACCAGAGCTCACTCTCACTGGAGTGGACCAGAGCATGTTCTGAACACATGTGTGCCCTTTTCTGAACACGTGTGTGCCCTTTTCTGAACACGTGTGTGCCATTCGCTGAACACGTGTGTGCCATTTTCTGAACACATGTGTGCCAAGGCTGTGAGGATGAATGAGATCATGTGTGTTACGTTTTCGGTAAAGCGCAGCTGTTGCGCTTGTGTGTTGCTATTCTCTGAGTCAGTAGTTATTTGCCCCAAACTTCAATCCTGTCCTCCTGCATGTGCTCTGGAGGGAGGCAGCCACTCGCCTTGTTAGCTCACATGTTCTCCAGGACACACCGTCCCATCCCATCAGCATGTTGAGGGCATGGAGGAGCAAAGACCTTCCGGCAGTCACCAGCTTTGCTGTGATGCTCCCATGATGCTCTGTGAAGAGGGGCTTTGCTGTGATATTCCCATGATGCTCTGTGAAGAGGGGCTTTGCTATGATATTCCCATGATGCTCTGTATAGAGGGGTTTTGCTATGATACTCCCATGATGCTCTGTGAAGAGGGGCTTTGCTGTGATATTCCCATGATGCTCTGTGAAGAGGGGCTTTGCTATGATATTCCCATGATGCTCTGTATAGAGGGGTTTTGCTATGATACTCCCATGATGCTCTGTGAAGAGGGGCTTTGCTGTGATATTCCCATGATGCTCTATGAAGGACTTTGCTATGATACTCCCATGATGCTCTGTGAAGAGGGGCTTTGCAGTGATGCTCCCATGGTGCTCTGTGAAGAGGGGCTTTGCTGTGATGCTCCCATGATGCCCTGTATAGGGGGTTTTGCTATGATACTCCCATGATGCTCTGTGAAGAGGGGCTTTGCAGTGATGCTCCCATGATGCTTTGTATAGAGGGGTTTTGCTGTGATACTCCCATGATGCTCTGTGAAGAGGGGCTTTGCTGTGATGCTCCCATGATGCTCTGTGAAGAGAGGTTTTGCTGTGGTATTCCCATGATGCTCCTTAAAGAGGAGCTTTGCAATGATACTCCCATGATGCTCTGTATAGAGGGGCTTTGCTGTGATGCTCCCATGATGCTCTGTGAAGAGAGGTTTTGCTGTGGTATTCCCATGATGCTCCTTAAAGAGGAGCTTTGCAATGATACTCCCATGATGCTCTGTGAAGAGGGGCTTTACTGTGATGCTCCCATGATGCTCTATGAAGGACTTTGCTATGATACTCCCATGAAGCTCTGTGAAGAGGGGCTTTGCTGTGATGCTCCCATGATGCCCTGTATAGAGGGTTTTGCTATAATACTCTCATGGTGCTCTGTGAAGAGGGGCTTTGCTGTGATGCTCCCATGATGCTCTGTATAGAGGGTTTTGCTGTTATACTCCCATGATGCTCTGTGAAGAGGGGCTTTGGTGGGATGCTCTCATTTTGCTCTGTGAAGAGTGGAACAGACAAGAAATACACAGACAGGCAATTGACTCGAGTTCAATATTAGGTTCCTTTGTTTCCTTAGACGTAAATGGCCCTTTGATGCCCGTGTTCCAGGGTTTGAAGTTCTGTCTTGGTGATGCACCGTAGAGAGAGAGGAAATGTCCCCGGGCTGTCTCTGACTTGAGCAGAAATATCATCTGTAAAGACATCTTATAGAGAGATTTAATTTTGCACTGGAATTCCCCCAAGAGCCCAGAGTTATTTTTAAGCCAACAAAGCGACCATTGTAGGGACTGGCCCGCCAGCCCTGTTTACACTGGGCTCCATTAATGACGTTTTTGTGATTTCAGTAGGAAAATCCCTTCTCTAATATATGCCATCGTTTGAAAAACTCCGACAGCTTTTCAGAGTTCCATCGGGCATGCAGTTCCGGAATAAAGTCTTTATGTGAGCACTGAACTCGCTGTGGCATTAATGCATTTTCCATCTATCAACAGCTGTTAATCGTGCATTGTTAAGGGCGGGGTTTATTTATCAGGAGACAAACTAGAAAAGGCCTTATGTTCCCTCTGCCATTTAGACACCAGCAGCCCAGCAGATGCTCAGCAGATGATGGAGGTAATTGCAGCCTGGAGTTCTTTTTTTAACCCCGCACCCCACTTTGAATCACTCCCTTTCCAAATTGAGGTCTGAGTGGCGGGGAGTCTCCAGCTACCAGAAGCCACTTAGATGCAAATTTGCTCTTTGGAATGAACTGCTCCCACGAATGTATGTGTCCATTATACACCTTTGCACCGGGGGAAGAATTACAGAGCCGGCTCTGATGTGGCCAACCCCCTTATTTCCTGTTTATGAGAGCGAGGGCATTTTGCCGCCCATCCCCGGGTGCAAGATGACTAACGGCAACGAGCTCAGAGAACAAGCTGCTTGTGCGTAAAGCTGCTCTTACTGGGTCTGTCTGGCCGACACCCCAGAGGCCCAGATGTAAAGACATATTAGAGTTCCTAAAGATGGCTGGTGTATTTAAACATCTTTTAAAAAATCTGGTTGGGAAATTGTAGAGGGCCGGCCCCGAGGGAACGCACCTGGGCATTTTTTAAAAATCATTGTCAGCTGAATCCGAAGCACCAGGCAGAGCCGCATCTTGGAAACACATCCACCAAGAAGGCTGGATGCGTTATCAGTACTGACTTTTAACTTGTTTCAGGTGTCAGGGGGAGGGGCCTTGAAATGTAGATTCAGTGGAGCCCCGGGAATGAGGGAATGAGTGAATGAGTGGGGCCTGGGTCCACTTAAGCTCCTTTGATTTTAAGTCTTTTCATGTGAAGCCCCTTTTTGTTTTAGTATAAATAAACATGCTGTGTTTGGGTTGGGATTCCCTGTCTCTCCATTAGAGAGCAGAGATTCCACCCAGCCCCAGCTTTATTTCTACATCTGTGTCGTCTATTCTTTTCTATTATTTCTCAATCCCCAGCCCCTCTACTCAGTAACTGGACCCTACTCTTCTTTCCACACTGCATGTGGAAAGGAGAGAAACCTCCCTCCCCCGCAACAGGAAATACTAGTTTTACCAGGTCACAGAGAACTGGGGCCTCAAAATTCTGAGTTCCTTAAGAGTTTTCACTCTCATCCATGAACATGAGCATGTGATCTTCTGTTTGCAGGGGAGGGAATGACGGTCCTTGGACCCCAATTCCCCTATAAAACTTAGTGTTGTTGGGGCATTTGGTTTCCTTCTTCTCATTCTCATTCATTTATTTATTCGCTTGATTAATTTAACAAAACACACAATTACATGTTGCTAAATGTTGCGAGCTTGTGAAGGTAGACATCGTTTTCTCCACGTTTATAGTGAGTGGGAGCAGTGAAACACTTGTAAAGAATCACTCATGATTTGCAAACAATACTTTGCCATACAAAGAAGAAAAGGTCCCGACTAGAGGTAGCACTCCACTGGTTTTCCTGTTGATTTCGAGCAACAGGGGCCAGCAGGGAGCAGTGAGGATCAGGGAGAAGTTTCTGGAAGAGACAAGTCAGAGCCAGAGCATGTGACCTGAGCTGCAGGTGCCCAGGGGATAGATCGGGACGCCCGTGGTGGGGGGCTCAACCTGGGACACAGGCCGGAAGCAGAGGTCACCTGGCTTGTGTGGGAAGGGAAAATGGGAATCAAAATACAGAGAATTTGTGTGGCCGTTTCGTGTCCAGTGAAGTGTGGTCAGGCACTGCCAGGAGGAGACTGTGCCCTGTGTTCAGCTCTGCTGCTCCTCGACAGCCTCCCCATCTCGGGGCTTGAAGCCTTGTCATTTTTTTCATGACCGGGAAGCCCCTTGTACAATAGCTCCTCAGATACATGTTTGGGGGAAAGAAGGAATGACTGCAGGCACCCTCTCAAATCCCAGCCCACCCCGGCATCGTGAAGCCTATCTGCGAACAGTGTGGTCCTCTCAGGTCACCTGCAGGTGGAGCAGGCCCTGGGCCTGTGGTGAGGCAGCTGGTGGTGAGACACACCCTGTAGCCAAGAAGACGTGGAATGTGGGCCCTGCGGGAGAAGCTGATATATCACGTTTGCCAGCACCTGGAGTAAAAACAAGTCCTGTATTAGCTCCCCCCCCATTAAATGCAAATACATCTGTCAGGTAAGACTTGCCAGAGTTTTGCTGAAGAACAACACTGGATGAACTTTCTGTTGGATATGTCACTGTTAATAGCCATTCGAGAATGTCGGACAAGCATGTCAAAGTTTCGGCCCTCGGGCCGCATGTCTCATTTATTTGGCCCATGCCAGCCTTTAAGTTTGACACGCTTGCTGTAGGACGACTAGGTCACATGTTATCTGTTGTGCATGCGGAGTGGGCGGGGCTCCTGCAAAGTGGCTGTTCTGTGGAGCTGTGACAGCCGTTGGGGAAAAGAATACTGTCGAGCCTGTTACCTCAAAGGGAAAAAAATGATAGGACCATTCCTGCGGGTGCGACGAGTATTTTAATTGCCCTTTCAGATCGTTTTATCCTTTTTTTTAATGTTACACCAGAACTCAACAAGCGCTCAGCCCCTTCAAGGTTAGGTGCGGTGTGGAATCCGAAACAAGATTGGCGGACTTTTCTGGGTTCCGTTGGCAGCCATTGGCCTGCCTTGCCCTTTGAGTGGATCTTTTTCTCACGTATGACTTTGCAGCCTGCAATGGGGGATGTTGGCTCGGGACCCAGCAGGTCACTAGGTGGCGCGGAGTAGAGATGGGCAGGTCGCAGCTGTGGAGGGGGCACCAGGGGTTGCCAGTGGGAACGGGGCAGTGAAGCCGGTGAGGACGGGCCATGTGGACGTCTGGAAGCGAAGCTTTCCAGGCAGAGGGCATAGTGACAAGTGCCCTGGGACGGAGATGCGAGTGGCGAGTTTAAGGCTCAGCAAATGGCCCAGGGGCCTGGAGAGGAGACCCTAGAGGGCCGGGGAGGGACGAGCAGGGAGGGCTTTAGAGGCGAAAAGTCTGACGTTTCCTCTGAGGACAGGAGGGCCGTCCGTGCGTTTGAGCAGAGCAGTGGCAGGGGCTGGCCAGTGCTTTGAGAGCGAGGCCGCTCAGAACAGACTGCAGGAGGCCGGGGATGAGGCGTTGGCAGGGAGGATCCGGGTGAGAGGCAGCGCCCTCAGGACTTGCTCCGAGGTCAGAGTGGGCGTGAGGAGACCGGAGGCAGGGGCGCTCCCTGGTTTGGCTGAGCAACTGGGGGATGGAGCTGCCTTCTACAAGGGGAGGCTGGGGCGGGGGGGGGGGGGGGGGGGGCGGCAGTGCCACGGGGAACCAGGACTTCATTCTGGAACACCGCGTTAAGCTTCTGTCTGAATAATGAATATTCCATGCTCCCAGCATGGTTTTAAAATGGCTTATACGGAAAGCCATCCACAAAATCCATCAAAATTAACAGCGTCAAGGGACAGAGAGGGGACCTGCATGACAAATCGCCTCTTCTAAAGATTTCCACTCAGTGTAAGGCGAAAACATGTTTGTTTATAGGGGAAATCAATCATGTTTAAAACACAAGTACAGCAAATCAATTGCCCTCCATTTAGACCGTTCGGTTATGATTTGTTGCGTCTGATACATTTATTTCTGATCCTACAGGGCTCGGCTCTGATTAGCCCTTTATACATTGTCCATTCCCTCCTAAAGCCGTTTATCTGTTATCCCTTTCTGCTTCTGGGCCATTAACGGCTTTCACATGTTATGGGAGAAAATGACGAAGTTCGAGTGATCCAGTTTTGTTACTTGTTAGTAGCCCTGGGCGAGCGTGTTTGGAAAGAGACATTGGGGATTGCTAGCGAAATGACTTTGTGTCTTCCTCCGGGAGCCCCGACGGCTGCCCCTGGAGGGTGGGTGACGCTGGGCCCCGTCGCGCAGCTCATAGGATGCCCTTCCTTCTGAAGTCTCCCAATGGCTTCCTCCGGACCCGGCGTTCCCAGGAAAGCACGGGAAGCGTCTAAAACAAGGACATGCTGTTCGCAGCTTCTCTGCCCTCGCCTTCCCAGTTCTGGTTCTTGCGGATCTAATTCCGACTCACGTTTCAGTTGACAAATTGGTACCTCCTGCTTCTGAGAACTTTGGGCATCTTTGCACAGAGGCGTTAGCAAAATTACTGCTATTTCATAAAGACTGAGGAAGAAAATGGGGGTGGTGATGTTGATAAGAGGCCTAGTTTCATTAGCTTCATACCTATGACCTGTAAATGCCCGGGGTCAGGTTGAACCCGAGTTGCGAGTATACCCGCCATGTCCCGTGTGGTTCAGGGTTCAGGTTCAGGGTTCGGGTTCTAGAGGAGGCCACACACAAATGAAAGAGACAAGACAAGGAAATAATTTGGAAATTGGGGTCCAGGAGGAAGCCTAAGAGAGGACTCCGCTTTGCTCTGGCCTTGCCAGCCTTTTTATTCAGGTCTGGAGTACACCCATACCCCTTAGGCAGGCAATTCCAGTAATAGCTCCATGATAGCTCATCTGCAAGGATTTACATAAAACTAAAAGGTGGCAGTTGCCTCAGCTCCCTTTGTCTCCACCAGACAGGGGGTTTATGGCTCTGACCCTGGCCAGAGCCTCAAGGTTGACCAGCCTTCTGGACTCCTTGTCCACCTATTTCTGCCGGTGAAGGCCATGGGCAGCGTCCAACCCCCAGCCAGCGACTGTCACTGTGTGGATGGTCTCTGATCTTTACCAGGTCAATATGTGGCCACTGCGGAGGAGGAAGAGAGGATTAAGAGGTGTCATGGTGTGTTTAAAAGATGAGGTATAAGTAGAAGTTTTATAATTTGCTTAGATCTCTGGGAATCGAAGTCTTCACGGAACCTATGAGCTCAATTTCCATACCTCGCTGTTAGGACTGCATTCCAGGAATAGGGCTGCCTGCATGTCACCTTGGGGTGATCATGAGTTCTTCCTCTTTTTGAACTCAAAATATTTTGTTTGTGCACCAGATACTGAAGTTAAGACTCAGTGCCTGGGAGTATCACTGCGTGTGTTCCTCATAATTGATCTACTACCCTGTTTCCCCAAAAGTAAGACATTCCCCGAAAATAAGACCTACTCGCTGTAATATAAGCCACCCCCCGCCCCCGAAAATAAGATCTAGCGCATCTTTGGGAGCAAAAATTAATGTAAGACACTGTCTTATTTTCGGGGAAACAGGGTAGGTTGAAAATCCATTGAAAAGCAGGGACTTGAGGATACGAAGGTGCATAAGACACAGCAGCTGACACAGTTCTTGGCGAATTGCAGGCAGGTCACTGAAATAGCGACTGAATGGAGGGAAGGTTGTTGGGCGTCTCTTAACTGGATGTTAAGATGATGATCCTGAGAGGGGGTAGGGAGAGGGAGTTGGAGCTTCCCAGACCCCTTCTTTATAACTCTGGCCGCAAGGGAATTGTGCTGAGACTTGCATGCCTGAGGGGTGGCCCCTGATTCTGCTGGGCTGAGAAACACAGACCCAGTCTGCTGTGTCCTGGCAGAACACGGAGCCCAGTTCGTGTCCCTCGTCCACGTTGCTCTGCAGCTTTCATGGCTGACTGGTGCCCATGGCAAGGGGTATGGTGGCCGCTAAAGCCAATCCTATCTAATAAAAGAGTAATTTGCAGATTGACCATCACTCCAACACCCAAGAGGGCTGCCCCCATGTGGTCAAAGATCCTGGCTCCAGGTGGACACAAGATGGCCACCACAAGGTGTCCTGCAAGGGAACACAGTTGGGGGCAATTCAAGTCTACAGGGGAGAGCAGTTATGGGTGACCAGGCCAGCAGAGGAGGGAAGCTGGGGGCAAACAGGCTGGCAGGGGAGCAGTTAGACATCAATTAGGCTGGCAGGGTAGTGGTTAGGATGTGATTAGACTGGCAGGCAGAAGCGGTTAGGGGCAATCAGGGAGTCAGGAAGGCAAGAAGTTTGGAGCTAGCAGTCCTGTATTGTGAGAGGGCAGTCGGACATCCCTCAAGGGGTCCCAGATTAGAGAGGGTGCAGGCTGGGCTGAGGGACACCCCCCACATCCCCTCCCCCACCCCCGCACGAATTTTGTGCACGGGCCTCTGGTGACAACTATAAAATAGCAGTATTTTCTGTATCGCCAGCGAAGGGCAGCGCTGATGTGAGATGGGTATTGAGTTCTATTTGCTGAGTAGTGACGTAGTGAAAATGTGTGTGGATCTGGAGGAAGGCGACCTGGATCCTGGGCCTCGTGCTTGACCTTGAACAAGTTTCTTGAACTTCTATTTCCTTAACTGTTAAAATGAAGGATTGGACAGGACAGTTAAGCATTTTTTTCTTTCTCTCAAGTTTAGTTATTTAATGTGATTAAGGCAACAATGTCATGGCTGTAGGGATGTGTATTTCTTTTTTAAAAAATACTGTTTTTTTACAGAGAGGAAGGGAGAGGGATAGAGAGTCAGAAACATCGATGAGAGAGAAACATCAATCAGCTGCCTCCTGCACACCCCCTACTGAGGATGTGCCCGCAACCAAGGTACATGCCCTTGACCGGAATCGAATTCGGGACTCTTCATTCTGGCAGCCGATGCTCTGTCCACTGAGCCAAACTGGCTAAGGTGGGATGTGTATTTCTTACAATAGTCTGTGAAGGGAAGAACAGCAGTGGAGGGAACTTTCCATTTTGTGACAAATCTCCTGGCCTCTTTAAATAGAACCAGGTCTTGACTGCCCTGGAGAGAGTCAATTAAGGCTTCGTAATAATTGCAGGCTGTGTCAAACCTAAAGATCACAGTGAGCCTTAAAACCATGAATCACCCCCTACACCACCCCGATGGGGCGGGGGGTTAGCATCGCTTGGCTTTCCCAGCTGGGTAAACCGAGGCACGTGAAGCTGCTGGTCACTTGGACAAGGTCGTGATGGTTGTAGAGAGGGCGAGAACTGTGTCTTCTTGTTTTCCCTCCGAGCAGGCCGTGGTCTGCAAACTGCGGCTTGACAGCCACATGCGGCTCTTTGGCCCCTTGAGTGTGGCTCTTCCACAAAATACCACGGCCTGGGTGAGTCTATTTTGAAGAAGTGGCGTTAGAAGAAGTTTAAGTTTAAAAAATTTGGCTCTCCAAAGAAATTTCAGTCATTGTCCTGTTGATATTTGGCTCTGTTGACTAATCAGTTTGCCAGCAACTGGCGTAGAGGAACATGTCTGGATTTTAACCACTTTTTTTCTTTTCTTTTAAAAGTTCTGTATTAACACACCTGGAGTAAAATCCAATGATAATGTTCTCCGCAGTGAAACAGATTCCGGTGTAACGACATCAGTGAAGGGCCAGTCTTACCTGGGCTCCTATCGGGAGCTGGGGTGCTAGCGGAAACCATGGCCTTGTGGTCATCTGGGGTTTCCTCTGCCCCGGGGAAGGTCAGGTGTTTAGTGATAGTTTCACTGTCTTTTTAAGTCACTCACACAGACTTTCGTTCACCTTAAGGTAACATGACCATAGATTTTGTGTTTTTTGGTCCTTCGGAACCCACTGGTGCTGGAGTCTCACTGTAACTCTCATTTCTCTCCTGTAAAATCTACATGCACATTCTTTAAAAAACACCTGAGGAGCGTTCCCATGCCATTACATTCATTCAAGTGTACAATTCAATGGGTTTTAGCATATTCACAAAGTTGCGAAACCGTCACCACTATCTAATTCCAGAACGTTTCGTCACCGCCAAAAGAAACTTGGTATTCATCAGGGGTCACCCCGAATGCCCCCCACCCCCGGTCTCTGACAGCCACCGCTCTCCTGTCTGTCCCTGCGGACGCGCCTAATCTGGGTATTTCATATGTGGAGAGGGAACCACACAATGTAATCTTTTGCGTCTGGCTTCTTTCTTTCTTTTATACACATGATACATGTATGTTATCTCAGAGAGGAAGGGAGAGTGGAGAGAGAGAGAAACATCAGTGATGAGAGAATCGTTGATGGGCTGCTTACCGGGGGTCCAGTTTGCAGCCCAGCCATGTGCTCTGACCCAGAATGGAGCCAGTGACCTTCCGGTTCACGGTTGACACGCAACCACTGAGCTACACCGGCCGGGGGGCTTCTTGCACTTGGCGTCCAGTTTCCGGGCTTCCCCAGTGTGGAGGCCTGAGTCAGTGCCCGTTCCTCTTCAAGGCTGGACATTCCGTTGGACCTCTTTAAACCCCACAGGACCCTGGCACTTCCCGAAAGCAGGAGTTCCTCAAGTTTTCTTTTTCCTACACGGTGGTCGGCAAACTCATCAGTCAGCAGAGCCAAATATCAACAGCACAAAGACTGAAATTCCTTCGGAGAGCCAAATGTTTAAAACTTCAACTTCTGCTAATGCCACTTCTTCAACATAGACTCACGCAGGCCGTGGTATTTTGTGGAAGAGCCACGCTCAAGGGGCTAAAGAGCCGCATGTGGCTCGCGAGTTTGGCAGTTTGGGGACCACGGTCCTACCGCATAGAAATCATGTGCACTTTTTTTTTAGATTTCTTCTCGGGGTCTTTGAAGAGAACTCCGACTCCAAGTAGCTTATAAGGGTTTTGAACTTAAACTTGAGTGATGAACGTCCTCTCAGTGTCTGAAACACAGTGGTGTCTGTCACATGCCCCTGATTGTCACTGAGTGTGGCGTCTGGGTGGGGCCTCCCAGCTGTGGCGGGAATCAGCTCTGGTAGAATCGAAACTTTGGCTGTAGATCCCTTTTGCCATTGACCTTGTAGGTTTCATCAGGGACCCTGATGACACCTCCTCTCTCTGGGCTGAGCTCGTGCCTCTGTCACATCATAGCCCGGCTAGCCAAGGAGAACGGGGCTCAGCCGTCACCCTTCTCCCCTCTTCTGAGACGGCCTCTTCCTCCCCGAGGTGGTAGTTAACCCGGAGCTGGCCTGCAGCTGGTGCCCACCCTGAAATCACCTGCCGTGTTCCGGTGCCTCTGAGGATCCTGCAGACTCCTAGGGCCAGCGGTCGGCAAACTCATTAGTCAGCAGAGCCAAATATCAACAGGACAATGACTGGAATTTCTTTTGAGAGCCAAATTTTTTTTAAACTTCTCCTAACGCCAGTTTTTTTAAATATAGACTCGCCCAGGCCGTGGTATTTTGCGGAAGAGTCACACTCAAGGGGCCAAAGAGCCGCATGTGGCTCGCGAGCCGCAGTTTGCCGACCGCCGTCCTAGGGTATTTAGCCCAAGACAATTGAAATCCAATCGTGGCGGCCTGCTATCAAGAAGCATTGACTGCGGTGCTTGCTTCTCTCTGTTTATCACGGAGATACTGCCTTGTCAAGACCATCTCCGGTTGGCTATGACCTCAGGTTCGGTGGGCTGGCAGATTTGTGAAACTTAACATTTTCCTGGCATGGTGTTTATGCTATGAATAGAGGCCCAGTGCACACAATTTGTGCTTATGGTGGAGGGCGTCCCTCCACTCGGCCTGCACCCTCTCCAATCTGAAACATCCCTCTCACAATCCGGGACCACTGGCTCCTAACCACTTGCCTGCCTGCCTGATCGCCCCCAACTGCCCTCCCCTGCCAGCCTGATGGCCCCCAGGTGGCCTCCCTGCCAGCCTGATCACCCACAATTGCCCTCCCCTGCTGCAACCCACCTCCTCCACCAGGACCCGCCTCCTCTATGCTGCACGGGACCCCCAGGCCTCGTCGCACAGAGCAGCCACCAGACTCTGCTGTGCATGCAGCCACCTGTGACAGCACTGCCTGAGGGCATGACGCCACCTAGCCTTTTGTTATATATGATGGGATTAGTCCTCTGCAGGCTCTCACAATGACATGCAAGCTGCCCCCTTGAATTTCCCTGACACCAGAGAAATATAACAATACAGAAATGTCGATCCCCGTCATCTGCAGAAATGTAGGTGAACTTTTATGTCCGAGGCACTCAACGTGAGGGCGGGCTCCATGCATGGGGTGCTTTTGGAATTGACTAGCTTTCAAGTTCAGGCAACTCCCAGTCATTTCCCCCCTCTTTCGGAACAGTCCATCTGCTTCTATTATTTCCTTTAATTGGTTGTATTTTCTCTCACTGACTGGGGAGGAGAAATATCTGCCTGGATGACAGAGCCTAGCAAGTGTGATTAATGAAAGATCTTACACACCACTGCATTTTTTTTTTTTTTAAGAAAGAGCATGAGAAAAATTTAGGGCAATCTGAGTTAATTAAAACTAATTATTGCTATACAAAGTTTGCACATTTTAATTTAAAAGTCGGGCCGTTTTTCAGCTCTTCTGTGCAAATGAGCTCGTTGCTCCGCGTGCTCTGGGCACCTCGATGAGCTGCCTTGTGGGGATTTTGTAAGAGTGGGTGACACGTGGGGAACGGGAAAAATCGTCCTTTTGCACCCACAAAATGCTGAATCCTTACACTGGCACTTTGGATGTGTCAAAATCATTACCTTTCCTTTCAACTGTTGAAATTATTTTTCACTCACTTTTCAGAGGGTCTCGTCTGCAGGATGAGGCAAACATTGGCGCTGCCTGTGGAGCCTGGGGGGTGGGAGTGGGGGTGGGGGTGGGGGGGGAGGGAGAGCCCAGGGGTAAGCAGCGGTCAGGAGGCCAGCAGGCACCCCATGCCCGAGCCCTCTCCCAGGCTCCATCCTGTGCCACGCTGTCCCAGACTTCCCCCTCGTGCACATTCCAGCAGGCCCCTCCAGCTGGTGCTCCTGTGCCGTGCCGTGGGGGGTGGGGGGTGGGGAGGGTGGGGAGGTGGGGGGGTGAGTGGCAGAGCCCACACTCCTGTGTGCCATGGGGTGTGTGTGGGGGGATGAGTGGCAGAGCCCACACTCCTGTGTGCCATGGGGGGGGTGGGGGGGGATGAGTGGCAGAGCCCACACTCCTGTGTGCCATTGGGGGGGTGGTGAGTGGCAGACCCCACAATCCTGTGCTCTGGGCGAGGCTGGCTTTGGAAGAGACAGAGATGTGAACTTTGAACTCCTGTATGAGCAGTGTGGGCGAGGCAGCCTTCACGGCAGCGTTTCCCGGTGTTTCTATTTTCAAGTGGAAACCCAGGATGTCACTGGAACACAGGTTTTGCCCTTTCACTGTGCAGGAATCGGGGCTGCCGGCTGCAGGGACAGAAGTGGGCGCAGTATGACGGAGCAGGAAGGTGCTGCGCTGGGGGGTGTCTCATACCTGAAGCCTCGTGCTTTCTGGGGTGCTGCAGGGCGTGCAGGGGTGTGGGGGCAGCCGTCTCCCCGGGCAGCCGCCTGGCGTGTCATCACTCTCCAAAATGTTTGGTTTTCAGTTCGAGGAGAAAGATGTCTGTCTGCGCCTGGTTTCACCTGGTGGTGGTGGTGATGGTGGTGATGGTGGTGGTGTTGGGGGGCGGGGTGTAGGTCTGGGGCTGGGAAAATAGGGACTTCCCTCACCCCACCTGCTGAGGATGTAAAGTCTGGAGCTGGGAAGATAGGGACTTCCCCCATCCCATCCGCTGAGGTGAACAATAGCGGCCCCCAAGGACATACCAGAGTTGTGCGGACACCCTGCTGGACAATAAACGACCACCCCGACTTACCAAGAGTGCCAGGTTGGAGTTGTATGAATTTCCCGCTCATAAATCACCTGCCACAAACTCCCTCGGAACCTGCCAACAGCAGCATAAAAGAAACCTGCCAGGCATAGGCGGGTGTGACTCCCCGGACCTGTGTTGTCAGACTGCGGGACCTCACCCGAGGGCGTTTAATTAACTTGAACTCTCGCTGGTACCCTGCGTGTCTTGGTCAATTTATTGGCTTCCGTCAGATTCGTTCTTACTTTTCAGATTAAAACCTTATGGGGGGGGGGTGGATAGGGGAAGTGGGGTGCTCAGTACCCTCTGAGGAGAGAATAAGTAATTGAACAAGTTGGTCCAAATGGAGGTGCCAAGCTGCTGAGCAGAAGCTCTTGCTGGACCCCAAATTGCTCACTTCCCCAGGAATAAGATGAGGAAAGACACCAGGGCGTCATTTCTAGCTGTAAATAGATGTCTTGACTTGATTTGGCAGTATTTCCATTATTTACAACCAGGCTGGTGGGAGACTCCCGGACTCTCTGTCGTGTGGCGTGATCTTGGGCTGGGTGGGAAGCATGTGCTTATGTGACCTGTGGAACAAGCGGCCTGAGCCGTGTCTCAGGGAGCCCGCCGCGCCAGGGTAGCTCCCCCAGGTGGAGGCCGTGTTGGGGCTGGGAGGGAGCTGTATGTACCCGCCTTCCCAGCTGGCGCCTGGGCTGTGTGTGTGTGTGGGGGGGGGGGGGGGGCTGCACACAGGACAGGATGTCGTGCCTGCCTAAAGCAGCTTGCTACAGGAGGATTCCAAGGTGGCCACCCGGCCACTCTGGTTGAAAGACACTTGTTATTCTCCCAGAAATTGCTTTGTTCTCATCTCTCTGGGAAGGAGGGCTGAGGACACTCCTCCTTGTGGGGCAGAGGTCCCCGTGAACTCGGACCCACAGCCCTGGGCACACTCAGGCTCAGCTTCTCCCGAGCTTGGCTGTGGGTGCATTGTTGGCGGGTTGGAAAAGGACTCGGTCACCAGGGAGACGTGTCATGCCCAGATGCCCTCAGCCTGCTAGAACTGCAGCCTAGGAGCCACCTAGAACTGCCGCCTCCTCTCGGTCCCACAGCCTCCAGCCTCACAGGGAGGTGGTTCCTGCGATGCCTCCTGTCCAGCTGAACCTCAGAGAGGACCCACATGGCACCTCAGGGCCCCTGAAGGCCACAGGGGCGCCCCAGGGACTCCTAGCGATGCCCTCCTTCCTGGGTGGGCCGGGTCTTGACAGGAAGGGCATCAGGTGTCTGTTACCTGGTAAGCCTTTCGCCTTTGTAAGCGGTCAAAAGGGGGTTTTCAGCAGTTAGGTTCCAAAGACTCAGGATTCACCTGGCACGTGCTTTCGACATCACCGCGTGGTGTCCCCCGAGCCCCACCGTCCAGGTGTGCAGGCTCCGAGCTCCGAGCTCCTGTGCCCGAGGCATCGGTGAGACCGTCGCGTCTCCGTAGTGTTTGCTTGGCCACTTCCTAGTACTCACTGACATGTAGCAGGTGCTGTCGAGATCTCCACCAATCAGTGCAGCATGTGCACCTGCTTCCTGAGCATGGTGAGCTCCGTGGAAATGCTGGAGCTTTAGGTTACAGGGCGCAGGCAGCAGCAGTGCCGATGCGATGCTGTCCCTTGGCTGGGTGCTCTGTATGTATAGACCAGCATCTCTATCCATTAACTCCACCCACCTCCTCGGGCTCCCACTGCTTCTCAAGTTCTCCCACGGGCCACTGTCCCTGCCCTCAGCAGGCTGAAGAGTTTGCCAAGGTCTGTCTGTCCCTGGCTTCTCAGCCTCGATCCACTCAGGCAAGTGTGAGATGGATCACGGCCATTTGTGGCTGACTGGGACCCCACACCACCTGGTTTCACCTACTTGAGGGGACAGTCTCCCAGATACAAGAGTTAGAGTGATCATCTATGTCCCGTTTTGATAGAGGTACGCCCTTCTGTCTGTCTTTCTTTTTTTTAATATATTTTATTGATTTTTTACAGAGAGAGGAAGAGAGAGAAGAGGGAGAGAGGGAGAGGAGAGAGAGAGAGAGAGAGAGAGAGAGAGAGAGAGAGAGAGAGAGAGAGAGATCAATCAGCTGCCTTTTGCACACCTTCTACTGGGGATGTGCCCGCAACCAAGGTACATGCCCTTGACCGGAATCAAACCTGGGAACTTTCAGTCCATAGGCAGACGCTCTATCCATTGAGCCAAACCGGTTAGGGCCTTTCCATCTTTCTTGAACGCGTTACTTTGAGAACCACTGGGAAGAATTGTTGAGGTGGCGTGTATGTAGAGTTGTAGGTTGGAAAACCACATGCTCCACTTAACCTTTTATACTATGTCTTAACCCTTCTCCTGGAAGTTAACAAAGTTTTCTCTTCCTCTCGGGACTCTCCATTTAGGATGAAAATTGTGTTGATGCCAGAAAACGAAGAATTATACTTGCAAATGAGCAGGTTGTGGGTTGTAATAAGAATCTATGATACTGCATCCTCGGTGTTCCAAGACATCCCTGGCAATTTGCCCTCACATAGCCAAAAATAGGCAAGCGCCAACAGTGGCCACTGCTGTTTTATTTTTGGTTCAAATGAATTATATAGGACCAGAGTTTAGCGAAGTGCAGTTTGCACACACACGATGAGAGCGACAAGGTGTTTCAGCCATGGTCTGGGTTGGTCATTGCTCTTTGACCAGAACAGACAAATGTTGCTTCTTCAGGGAGTGCTGTTTCAGACCAGCAATGTGCGAGTGGTAACGTCAGTGTCATCAAGACTGCTGTGGTCTGCCTTCTAGGTTGTTCGTTACGTTTTCTTTCCTTCTTTCGCTGTCTGAGCCTTTCGGCCAGCCATGGCTATTCCGTGCAGGTGGCCAAACTCACAGATGTGTTTGTCCCTTTCCGACAGATTTCAGCAACGTCCCCGACATCACCACGGGCCTGAAGAGGAGCCAGACCGATGGCACGCTGGACCAGGCTTCCCACAGGGGGGAGATGGAGCAGACGTTCAGGGTAAGATGCGGTCCCAAATCTCACACAAGGAGCCCGAGGTGGGAAAAAGAAGATGGGGTTGCCCCATCCTTAGGTCCAGCAGTTGGTACAAACATTATCCCTGAAGAAAATAGTTCCCATATTTATTTAAACACTGCCTGTAGCCAGACCTACCTTCATGCTTCTGGGAGGGTCCCACAGAGCCGCCAACATGGCCATCTCTACGTGTGGGCAGTTTTGACAGGAAACATAAGCTTGGGTGTTCTGAAAGTCATGTTAAATTACTATTCTGTTCTCCCCCCCCCTTTTTTTTGCCAGGGGAGAGGGAGCAAAGATCAATTATATTTTGAATGTTGTCAGTGTTGTGGTACAATATATGATGTAAAATGAATCACGTCCAGCACGGTCAGTGGTGAACCTGAGGGGTGGTGGTGAAGGAATAAATAAAAGAAAACAGACAAGAGAATATAGCTGGGGCCAGATGGGACAGTGTTCTCAGATGGAGAGACAGTGACACAGCCTGCAATCAGCATTTATTTTATAGTCATACTAGGGGCCTGGTGCACGAAATTTGTGCAGTGGGAGTAGGTGATACCTCAGCCTAACTTTCCCCCTCACACATACTGGGAGCCCTCAGGGGATGTCCTACTGACCACTCACCCCCAGCCTGCCCAAGGCTAAAGCCTCTGGCCCAGGCTTTAGGCCTTGGGCACTCAGCCATTGCCCTGCAATGGGGTCGATGGCTGGCTCTGCCCCAGCGGCTCTCCTCCCCATCCCTCACCCCGGCCTTAGCCCTGGCCAGCAACCACCTGGGGCCGTGTGCTCACCAGCCGCCTGGGCTCTGTCCTACCCGCACCCCCCCACCCCCCCGGCTCTGGCCTTAGCCCCAGCTGCTGAGGACTGCACGGCCCTGAGGGGCTGCACGCTTGCTGGCTGGCTTCACCCCAGCTCCTGATTGGCTTGTGGGTGTGACTTGTGGGCATGGCTTGATTGGAGGTACAGTCAATTTGCATATTACTCTTTTATTATATAGGATACCATGAGGCAAAGCAAGGGTGTGGTCAAGGTGTTTACAATGTTCTCCCAAGTTTCAAATCTACTTAATTTCATTCAGCTGAGAACTATCAAGCTTTGTTTCGGCAGCACTTGCCGCACCTCCCGCAGCCTACATCACTCAGCCACCTGGGACCACAGGTTCAGACCATGAGGTCAAGCTTACAGCCATAGCCTTTGGCTATCATTGTGCTGGGGGAGTTTTGCCCTCCACGCTGGGCCTGCACAAGGCTTTGCCCCGGAAGGACCATGCCCTCTCATTAGTCTGAGGCTTGAACCTGTCCAAATGCTATAGCTGTTCTCCACAATAAAATTTGCGATCTTAACAATTTGCAAGTGTTCACAACAGTGGTGTTAGCACATTCACAATATTGTGCAACTGTTACCATTTCCATAACTTTTTCATCATGACAAACAAACTTTTTACCCATTCAACCTAGTCCCCCAACCCCTGGTAACCTCTGTATCCTTTCTGTCCCATTTGCCTATTCTAGGTGCCTCATTTTTGAGTAATCATATGACATTTGTCCTTTTGTTTCTGGAATATTCCACTTAGCATAATGCTTTCAAGGTTTATCCATGTTGTAGGGTCAGAACTTCCCTCCTTTCTATGGCTGAATCATATTCCGTTTGTATGAATACACCACATTTGTTTATTCATCCACCTGCTGGTGGGCATCTGGGTTGTTCCCACCATTTGGCTATTGTGAGTAATGCTTTGATGTACATTGGCTTACAAATATCTGTTTGAATTCTTGTATTCACTTCTTCTGGGTATGCTTCTAGGAGCGGAATTGCAGGTCATATGGCAATTCCAACTTTAGCCTTTTCAGGGTTAGCCCCACAGCTTTCCACAGTGCCACACCGTTATTTTCCATTCCCACCAGCAAAGTACCAGCATCCAGGTTCTTTGCACCCACACTTGTTATATTCCATGCTTTTCCTACATTTCTAACTGTTCTTAGCGGCCCTCACAGAAATGGTGTGATTGACACAATCACTTTTAATGCATAGTCTAGTTTGAACTGAATTTGAAACTATACCTGCGTTACATTCCTTGCTTTTGTCTTAAATGCAAAATAAGAATGGAAGGAATATAAGCAATGGCAGCTGTTTAAATCAAACTTACAGTTGGGTTTAGACTAGCACTACCAGGAGCCCACCCCTGGGTGAATGGCCATGTGGCACATTCTGGTGCCTGGTGACAGTTGGTGTAAGAAGGTGGGCCAGGTTAGAGCCCGGCAGCCTCTCCTCTGACCAGCCAGTCCCCTTCTTTTCACCTGTATGCACCTCCCATTTCCCTGTGCACCTCTTAAACGCCCCCCTTCTCTTCCCAATTCCTCACACAGCAAATACTCAGCTGCCTTCACTGGTCTGGTCATGCCCCCAGGACCCAGTCTCTTTTGCTAAACTGAAATCTTCAGCATTTCCAGTCTTACTACTCTCTTCTATCTCTGGTGAGTTATTGACTTTTGGGAACCCAGGATTGTAGCTTGTGTTCATCTCTTTTCTGTTTTGAGATAATAGACACTAGAGCATCAAACAGATGTGTTTTGCTTGCTTTGTTTTAAATATGTTATAAAAAGCAAATACTTCTGAAACACCCAGAAGCTGGTCTGTCTCTTTAAGGAGAGTGTGTGCCTGTGGGTCCCCGCAATGGGGCAGCCTGGGGAAGTCACACAACACTGTAGCGACAATGACCCCCTCTCTGTTTTAATCGGTGCAAGTAATACATTAAAGTCCATAAGAAAAAATATTAAATTCTCTCCAAATTTTATTTGAAGGTTCAGTAAAATAAATATGCAAATTACCGCATGAAGGCCGTTTCCAGCTCTTCTTCACAGAATGTACTACTTCACAGTATCTGTCATAACGAAACAAAACTCTTACCAAGTGAACATTGGAGCATCCCTTAGAAATTGGGGAGAGGAGTGAAAGCTGCAGTTGAGCTTAAAATGGGGGCATCTGAGCTTTAATTTTCATTGTGAAAATGGCTCAAGGAAGAAGCAAGTAAAGATCAAAGAACATCCTAAAAAACAGTGAAAGAGACTATTAGCGTGGTAGGCTTTCTCTGTCAAATCCCTCTCACGCCTAGAGGAGTCACCTCACCTTTTCAAATTTGAAGACACCTGTCAATCTAAACCAGTGCATTGCAGTGACAAATCCTAGTGACATGCCATGCAGTCACTCAGCTCTCCCGGTCTTGGTTCCTTAGGAGAAAAGAGTGAGTGGTCGTCCGAAGTAACCAGTATGATGGATAAGAGGAAAAGACCATTTTGAATGGTATTGAATTCTGATTTGTTTATTTATTAGAAGCCTAAATTTGTGCACCAGCGGGGTCCTTCGGCCTGGCCTGCGGGATCGGGCTATAACTGGCTCTCTGACATCCCCCGAAGGAGCCCAGATTTCGAGAGGGTGCAGGCCAGGCTGAGGGACCCCACTGGTGCATGATTGGGGCCGGGGAAGGATGCAGGATGTTGGCCGGTTGGGGAGGGACCTAGGGAGGGCTCCAGGGTGTGTCGGCCCCTCAGTCACGATGGGCTGGACCCTAGCAACTAGCTGACCTTATAGTCAGAGCATGTGCCCCCCTTGGTGGTCAGTGCACATCATAGCAACTGGTCAACCAGTTGACTGTCTGCCCTGTGGTGGCCAGTGCAAATCATAGCGAGCAGTTGAGTGGCCTTAGCATATTACGCTTCGATTGGTTGAACAGATCACCGGATGACCAGACACTGAGCACATTAGGCTTTTATTATATAGGTTTTTATTTTATTTTTTAGCATCCCGTAACAGCAGGTTATATCTAAAAGCAGTCCTTTTCTGTTTTCCAAATGGTGACCTGGGAGTTTTGCCCTGCGTGACTGGTGTGTGTGGGGCGTGGGTCTTTCTGGGTCGCCCTGGCGCTGCTCAGATGATGCCCACCGGGGATGGTCACCCTGCAGAAAGACCTGCCTCCGTGTCCCCGGCTCCCGCTCTGGCCCATCCGACCTCCTCAGGGGTCATTAGCTTCTTTTCCGATTAGGCCCTGCTTGTGGTATCTGACTAACAAAAATCTAGACTTGAGAATAAGGAGGCATTTCCCTTGAAAATCACAGGCAGCCTGGCTGGATGGCTGCCGCTGTGAGCGGGGCTTTTGACAGCCCCACAATGTCTGCAAATGGGTCTTAATTGATTGCCTTCTTTCTCCGGGGGCACCCATTACTGTCACGGCCCTTTGTGCCCCCCATCAACCCCTCCTGTGTGGGGGAGGCGGTGTTTTCTGCCAGCGTCGTTAGCAATTAGCTCGCGCAGCTGTTTGGAGTCTGAAAAGGAATCAACGATTTCTCTTTCGGCGAGGGGGTGGAACGAGTTTCTGGTTTGTTACTGGAAACTTGGGGTGCGTGCAGTGCAGCCGTCCCCGCAGAAATGCCGTTCCCTGCTCTCCGAGCTGGCTGCAGGGACGTGGCCCTGGCTTCTGTCACCTCCACCTGTGCCTTCACTCGGGGCCCGCCCAGGGCAGGCAGGCTCCCGGCAGGCTCCCGGCAGGAGCGGGGAGACCCGGAGGCGGGGGTGCGCCTCCCACAGCCCTGGCGCCGCCTGGGAGGAAGCGTGGTGGTGCTAGGACGTCCTTGAGACTGTGACTTGGAAGAACATTTGGGTGTTTTTTTTTTTCATCGCCTGGGATGAGAGTGAGCGGGAACGGGTGGCGAGCTGGAGAACGAGTGGCTTATTCACTTCCCGGCAGCGGGCTGGAGAGCTAATCGTGTCTCCCGAGGGAGCCGGTGCCGGGACCCGCCCTGCTGATGCCCAGCGGGTGAGCGAACGGGGTGCGCGTTCGGACCGCCGTGGGGGTGCTCGCATGGGGTGTTGTTTCCCGCGTCTGGAAAGCTGGTTTGCTCTGCAGTGTCCGGAGACTGTTACGCGGCTGAGAAGGTAAGCCTTTCTGTCCAGAAGGGTTTCCGGCAGTGACCCTTAAGGGTGAGAGAGAGAGTAGAGTCTCTTTGGCTCCTAGTGATTCTGTGGGGCCGTCGACCTTCCCTTCCCCGTTCCGAGGAGGCACGGCTCTGGGAAACCTCTCCGTCCTGTTCACGTCCGAAGATACAGAAAACCCCGGGAACGTTTCAAATACCGGCTCAGCGGAATCCGTGGACCAGAGAGAGGGATGATCTGGGGGCTGTAAACTATTTTAGGCTTTTAGTAAAATTTCCTGGGAGCGCCGCACACAGTCACACTGGGCGTGATGCTGGGAGAGGAAAGCCACACACACACACACACACACACACACACACACACGCACACACGCACGCACATGTGCGGCCGTTGTCCCACCAGGTAAGTGCGTGTTTGCTGCGTTCCGCCCGGGGAACCGTGGCTCGGCTTGTCAGAGGGGCTTTATGTAAGCGCCGTGTGGCTCTGGCTGTGATTATTTTCGTAGTCGGAGGCGTGTGCGGCTGGAACAGAGCGCCGTGGGAAGCTGGAGAAGCTCAGCGTGCGCCCCGCGTGCTGTGCTCTCTGCACCGGAGCCAGGATGAGGCTGTGTGTCGCCCCGATTACTTTTTCAGCGACAAGAAAGGGACTTGCCCTCGTGGTTATGTTGGGGCGCAAAGCACAGGCAATCAGTGGCGCTGAACAGTTAATGCCGGCTCACCCACTTAGCTTAACCTTTGGCGTGTTTCTGTTTCACGCGGATTGCTTTTAAGAGCGCAGGTAACTAAGAAGCTAACGAGAAAGAAAAAGATTATTGGGCATTGTTCTCTCCTGTGTTCTCGAGTTAACACATCTTGCTTACCTTTCTCTGAGTCTCCTGCATTATTTCAAGCTTTGTGTGGCTGTAAGGTGATTTTGTTAGGATGTAATTTATTTATAAGCGTTGGCCTTTCTGCAGGGCTGCTACACTAGCGATGGCATCTTTAAACGCCCGTTATCTGACACAACCCCCAGGTGTCTGAACCCAGAGAGCATGCTCAGAGCAAACCCGTTGTCCTTGGAAACGCCCTGGGGTCTGATGCCCTCCGGCCGTGGGAAGCATTTGGGGGTGGGGTTTGAATTGCAGGCAGCATGCAAAAGGTTTTTTTTTTAAAATATATGTATATATATATATATATATATATACACACACACACATATATATATATATATTTCTTTATTGATTTCAGAGAGGAAGGATGAGGAATAGAGAGATACAAACATCAATGATGAGAGAAAATTATTGATCGGCTGCCTCCTGCACCCCCCCTATTGGGGATCGAGCCCACAACTTGGGCATGTGCCCTTGGCCGGAATTGAACCTGGGACCCCTCAGGCCACAGGCCGATGCTCTGTCCACTGAGCCAAACCGGCTAGGGTTGGGAGAAGGACTCTTGACCTGCTGGTTGGAAACCTGAATCCATATCCCGGTCCACCAGGTGTTCCCCTGTGTCACTTGGTACAAGGTCCCCCACTCTTCCAAGCTTTTGCATCCTCATCAATAAGTAAAAATAGCAATGCCACCAACCCCGTGTGGCTCGGAGGACCGGGGATGACTAGAAGCACAAAAATACGGGCTGACTGGGCTACAAGTGCCCTCCCCCATGTGCCTCACAGAGACCGGTGTCTGAACGCCTTCCACTCCTCTCTCCGGACACGTCTCCGCCCTCTCAGCTGTCCACGAGGCTTTTTGTTGTTGTCCTCCTCGGAGGACACGTTCCCCCTGACCTTTAAAGAGACGGGAAGGGAGGGGGAGAGGCAGAGAAACATCGATGTGAGAGACACATTGGTTGGGCACACGTCCCAACTGGGGCCAGGGATCCAGCCTGCAACTGAGGTACGTGCCCTTGACCGGAATCAAACCCGGGACCCTTCAGTCCACAGGCTGACGCTCAAGCCCCTGAGCCAAACCGGCCAGGGCTCCTACTAGTATTCTGGAGGTCAGTGTCGGTGGGCAGACCCGGCCGAGCTGCCCCGAGAGGTGACAGCGGTCTGGAAACCAAGGGCCTTGGCCACTGAGTCAGTCCTCTTAGCTCGGTGCCGTCTGCCCGCCTTCGGGCGTAGGTTCCCAGCCGTGTGCAGTGAGTCGCTGGCCTCGGGTGCAGAGCTGCTTCCGGGGACCGAGTGGACCTAGTGTGCGCAGGCTCTGTGCGCCCCTTCGGCAGGAGAGGGCCGGGGACGGCTGGGACATGCCCCGGGTCTTGCAGACCTCCTGCCCTCGGGCCAGAGGCGGCAGCCCGGCCCCGGCAGGCGCCCGGGACCAGGCGGGTCCAGCTGAGCTGTTGCCCTGAGTGCGTTGTTCTCCTTTCCTGGCCCGCGGGTCCCTTTGGGACGGGGTGCGGGGCTGGGACGCGGTCAGTGCCCGGGCTGAGGTCGCACTGGTGTCTGAAAGGCCGTCTGAGCTTTGTGGTCAGTGGGTGTTCTTTAAAAATATATATTTTTTATTGATTTTTTACAGAGAGGAAGGGAGAGGGGTAGAAAGTCAGAAACATCAGTGAGAGAGAAACATGAATCAGCTGCCTCTTGCACACCCACTATTGGGGATGTGCCCGCAACCAAGGTCCATGCCCTTGACTGGAATCGAACCTGGGACCCTTCAGTTCGCAGGCCGACACTCTGTCCACTGAGCCACACCGGTTTTGGCCAAACATGCATCTGAATGCTTTCCCCTCTGCTCACCGGAGCATGCCACCACCCCCGGTGCCAGTGAGAACCAGTGAGAACCAGTGAGAACCAGAAGGAAGGAGAGAAAACCAGCTCCCAGCGCGGGTGTGGGGAGGCCCCACTGTGAGCCCAGCAGTGAGCTTAGGGTGAACCCAGAGGCGAGCGCCCTGAGCTGTGGCCATGTGGGCAGCAGCGTGGGCAGCAGCGTGGGCAGGGAGAGCATGTCGGGGGAAGGAGGATGGACAGCAAGAGGGGGTCTCGGGATCTTGCTGGTGGTGACCTCTCTCCGCTTCCTTTCAGCCGTGGTTGCAGGGCAGGGTCCTCAGGTTTAGGTTGGGCAAGGAGTGTCCCTGGTCAGAGGAGGCTGACCAGTGGGGGGGGCCGTGGCCACTGGCAGCAGGTGGGCTGATTGGCGCGTGCGCGCACACACAGACACACACACACACACACACATACACACACACACACACCCACCCCCCCCCCCACACACACAAACACACACACACACACAAACACACACACACACACAAACACACACACACACCCCCCACACCCCCCCCACACACATACACACCCCCCCCACACAAACACAAACACACACACAAACACACACACCCCCCCACCCACACCCCCCCACACACACATACACACACACCCCCACACACATACACCCCCCCCACACACACACCGACACCCACACAAACACACACACACACACACACACACACACACACTCACACGCACATACTGGTGAGGGCTCTGGCCCCAGGACTGCTGGGAGGCGAGCCCGGCTGGGGCGCAGGGACCCCAGGAGGCTGTGATGTTACGCGGATGGTGGCATGGGCTTGCGTGTTCTGTGCTCACGTCAAATACACGGGTGTTTAGGCAGGAGCCTGGGGAGTGGAGCCTGGTTGGAAGGCAGGATGCAGGGTCTCTGCTCTGGAGACCTGGGACAGCCACACCCCTCCCCCCAGCTCTCCCCTCCTCTCCCCTGCCCCCACTGTGAGTGGGCACGGTCCCCCTGACTCACAGTGAAGCGGGAAGGATTAGGGGCACGGAGCCCCTTTCTTCCTTTTCTCCTGGGTAACTATCTGGCTTTCCGTTCCTGGGGCTGGTGCCCTTCTAGCTCTTTCTTCCCTGCTTCCCTTTCCGCCTCTCCCTTCCTTCCTGCCTTCCTCTCTAGCCCCTGCGTCTCCCTCTCCTCCACACTCTCCCTTTTCATCCTGTTGCTCTGGGGGGAAAAGAAAAAATCATCGAGAGGCATCTTCGGAATCCCAACACGAAGAAGAGAGGAGGAAGTCACGTGGCGCTGGGCTGGGGGTCAGGCTGGGGGTGGCTACGAACGCTCTGTGTGTTTTTTCTTGAACGCGCTAGAGTCCTGGAGGAGTGTTAAGTCAATAGCACCCCCCCCCCCCCAATGGCAAATCAATATTAGGTTGAGGCCAGAGGGTCAGGATTAATGGTGGTGGTTGGACATCCCTGGAGTGTTGAGCACCAATCACCACATTGGAATTTTAGCATTGTAAAAAAATTTATTTTCCGTAGTTAGTTAAAAAAAACCAAAAAACAGTGATGGGGGTGGGACATGAATTTAAGTTTTTACTCTAAAGAAAACGTTATAGCCGAAACCGGTTTGGCTCAGTGGATAGAGCGTCGGCCTGCGGACTGAAGGGTCCCGGGTTCGATTCCGGTCAAGGGCATGGACCTTGGTTGCGGGCACATCCCCGGTGGGGGGCGTGCAGCAGGCGGCTGATCGGTGTTTCTCTCCCATCGATGTTTCTGACTCTCTATCCTCGTCCCTTCCTCTCTGTAAAAAATCAATAAAACATATTTTTTTTTTTTAAAAAAGAAAACGTTATAGAACTGCCTTTGGTCAGCTGGGCAGCTGGCAGGTGGCCAGGGGCTGGCTCGGGCGCTCAGCCCAGGCCTTCCCCGCCCGTCAGCCGACGGGCCCCTGTGGCTGCTGTGCTCTCCGTCCATCTCGAAGGAGCAGCCGGCGCGGTCACATTCTGGTGGCGGCTGGCCGCTGCCGAGGGCATGGATCTTCTCTCTCCACCGGTTTACCAAGCCCGGGGGGGGGGGGGGGGGGCTCGTCCTGCTGCTCCATCATTCCTCTCCACGCAGGCGATCGCAGGCAGGCGCGCTCGCTCACGCCCTGCCCCGGCGGGTGGAACGGCCACGCGACCGACGCCTGCCGCCTTCGCGTGTGCCGCGCACGGAGAGCCTGTGTTCGGAGGGAAACTGGGTGCAGGAAGGGGCATTCAAGCGGCCGTGTTTTGTGTTTTATGCCTCTCCTCACTCAGAGCGGAGTCTCCCTTTTGAAAAAATACGTTTTCTGATTTGATTTCAGAGAGGCAGGGAGAGGAGGAGAGAGAGACACATCAGAGATGAGAGTCGGGGATCGGCTGCCTCCCGCACGCCCCCCACTGGCCGCCAAGCCCGCAACCCGGGCCTGTGCCCCGACTGGGAATTGAGCCTCCACCTCCTGCTTCCCAGGTCAACGCAGAACCACGGAGCCACCCGGCCCGGGCCGGACTCTTACTTTTTAGGAAGGGCCCAGCCCCACAGTTAAAAAAAACTCGTGGCACGTTGTTCTCTGCGTCACATCGCGATTTCCTCTCTGGTCTCGGCTCCGAGGAGACCTGCGTGCCAGCCTGTGTTTGGGGCGAGGCGGCCGCGGGAGGACAGCCCGGGAGCAGCTGCCCCCGAGCCGCACACCGGCCCTCAGGGGGCGCGCTCGCCTCCGATCCCAGCCTCTCTCTGCTGAGAGGAGAGACCGGGGTTGGGGTTGCCTCTCGGTCTCCTGCTGTCCTGGGTGACGGCATGAAGAACAGGGCCACCAGGAGTGTGCTTGTCACCAGCATGGGAGACAGGAGGAAACCGAAGGTATGTGTGCAAGCCCCCTCCCCCAGTTCTGCTGTCCCCTCTCCATTCTTTTGTGGTTGCCTCTCCCCCTCCTCCTCCCCCTCCTCCTCCTCCTCCTCCTCCTCCTCCTCCTCCTCCTCCTCCCTCGGTTTGCTTGTTCCGCTTCCCGCCATCCCTTCTCTGTGGTTCACCTTCCTTTGCACTCGAGCTCCGTGCTGCCACCTGAATTCTCCTGGGTCTGCAGAGCACAGATGTCGGAGGAGGAAGTGCTTAAATGTGCGATCGCTTCCACCTCTGGCCCGGCTTGGTGAGAAACCACAGTGTTGCTTAACGTAACGAAGGGGTCCTGTTCCTACCCCTCCGGCTGCTTTGAGCTGGTTTTGGAATTCTCTGGGTTCCACCCCCTTCATTCAGTCGCAGGGGAAAGGAGGAGCCGATGAGCAGACCGGCCCCGGGGGCTGCGGGCATTGGGACGGACGGCTGTGCCCGGCCTCCTCTCTGTGGCCCACGGAGGCCTTGATAAGACGGCTTTATATAGATGCGTTTCCAAGGTAGAAAGCTGGTAATCCCAGGTGAGATTTAAAAATAATTTTCTATGTCTGATGCTTTATTTCTTTAAAGATTTAAAAAGTGTTTTTATTGATTTCAGAGAGGAAGGGAGGGGGAGAGGGAGATAGAAACATCAGCGATGAGAGAGAATCATTGATCGGCTGCCTCCCGCACGCCCCACCCTGGGGATCAAGCCCGCAACCCAGGCATGGGCCCTTGGCCAGAATCGAACCTGGAACCCTTCAGTCCCCAGGCCAATGCTCTATCCACTGAGCAAAATTGGCAAACTGCGGCTCGAGAGCCACATGTTGCCCTTTGGCCCTTTGAGTAGGGCTCCTCCACAAAATACAAGGCCTGGGCGAGTCTATGTTGAAGAAGTGGTGTTAGACGAAGTTTAAGTTTAAAAATTTGGCTCTCAAAAGACATTTCAATTGTTGTACTGTTGATATTTGGCTCTGTTGACTGATGAGTTTGCTGATCACTGGCTAGGGCAAAGATTTTTTTTTTTCAAGGTAGGGTTCCCCAACCAGAGCTCCATTCTTGCAGAATTACATTTACAAAGACCCCAAATAATAAAAAGGACCCCATCCCCAAGGGGGTAACAGTGTCGTCCTAAGGGAACTTTCCACACTCGTGCTTTGATGTCGTTTGCTGCTTTTCCTGCTCTCTCAGGAGCATTGGGAGGGACATGGGAGGAACACTGCAAGAAAAAAGGCCACCATTCCACATCAGAAACATTGGGTTAGAAAACAAGGCTAGCAGTAAGTGTCCTCATAGTGTCTGTCTTGCTGTTTCCTGATATTTCCAAAACATTGGTATATATTCCTAATACATCTATCCAAAAATATCTCCTAAGAGGAAGCTATTATGTGGTGACGATATGTCAGTGGTGACCTAAGCTGCTTGGACAATGGTGGAGTTACATTGAGACAAAGCAAGACAGACTGCGCCCGTCTGCGTCCCAGGGAGCCCGCCGCCTGCGGGGGTTGGGACACCCAAGGCTTAGGATCCGAAAGAAGGTGGCCCGAGCCAACCAGATGGAGCCGGCGGGACACAGCTCTCCCACACCCGGGAGCCGATCTGAGATGCCAAGTAACATTCACGAGGAGCTGGCATGCTTTCCTGAGCCTCTTGGATCTGCTCTCGGAGCCGAGTCCTTGGTCTGCCCTGTTGGTTGTTCTCGGCGAGGGAGCCGGGAGCCCACCTGTTAGCACCACCCAGGAAGTGAAGGGTCAGCCGGGGGCAGGCTGGGCGCAGGTGGTTGGGCAGACGGGTCCGGTCCACAGTGGACACAGCCTGAGCTGCTAACCCCGAGCGAGCCTGGGCCCCCTGTCAGGCTCGGCTGTCATGTCCTCAGTCTTCTGTGGACAGCGTAGACTTGCCCAGAAAGTCGGTGGCTAACACACTTGTCCAAGCTCTAGTCTGTCGAGAATTTGATTAGAATTGGTGTTATGGACACATTTTCTCTCCAAATAAAGCAGTGGTTTTCAACCTTTTTCATTTCAGGGCATATACAAACTAATTGCTGAAATTATGAGGCACACCAAAAATATATTTTTTGCCGATCTGACCAAATGAATAGGTGTAATTTTGATTCATTCTCTTTGGAGAGCTATTGCTGTATTGGTTGTTGCCATTTTTTTTTTATTTGATAGTCTAAGGGCAAAGAGGTTAGTGCCCCTGACTAGATAATCAGATATTGTATGTCTTAAAAGTCCTTGTGGCACACCGGTTGAAAATTGCTGAAATACAAAGAGAGAAAAATAATCTCAACTCCTAGTACATTCTAAGACTATGTAACATTAAAGACCTTTCCTGAAACAAACAAAACAGTTCAATAATATGTCATCAGTGGCCAAGAATCAAGTCAAAGACATAACCCTTGAATAGAAATGCTGTGTGTAAGACAGTGGTCGGCAAACTGCGGCTCTCGAGCTGCAGCTTGCCGCTCTGTTGACTAATGAGTTTGCCGATCACTGTCATATACTATTTACCTCTTTACACACAATATGCCACAATTGCCTAATCCTCACAGCTTCCGACTACACGGTAACATTTAGCCTACCAGTGGCTGGCAAACTCATTAGTCAACATGCGTCTCACCAGCGGCAAACCTCGGCTCATGATACGCATGTGGCTCAGGAGCCGCAGTTTGCCGACCACTGGTGTAAGAAAACGGAGAGTAAGCCTGGAAACCACCCAGAATGCTAGTGTTAAGTGGAAACGTTAACCATTAAAGGGAGCGTTACTGTCAACACACAAGTTCAAACGAGCTGATGTGATTCTCAGAACCAAAGTTGGTTAGAAGAAATGGAAGGAACAGAAAAACAACGAAGCTGAGACCTACATCAATGCCTCTGGGCGGAAAGGGGGCGGCGGGGAGGGAGGTAGATAAGGAGCATCAGAGCCGAAGACGCCTTCCAAAAACAGTGAGCCGGAAGAGGCTGGGGTAGAGACTCCTTTATCCAGATGAACATTTAGAATGAAGGTCACGTGATACAGGCAATCACAGAGAGAGACTTTCAACACGGGTCTTCATGCCCCGTCCCAGGGAAAGCAAACGGACGCACCCGAAAGCAAACAGGTGAAGACGGTTAAGGATGTCAGAGTCGTTTTTCTGAGGCCTGGACCCCAGCCAGGGGCGCGCAGGTGTTCTGGCTTTGTCGTGGCAGAGCCGAGAGCATGCTACACCACAGGGTGGCTGCCTCCTGTGACGTCAGATGTCATTTGTAGTCTCTGGAAAAAGATGTAAAAGTCATTTTTAAATTTCTGTTTTACTCACGGAAAGATTTCAGAATTAGGTGGTATAGATTGTTCTGAATTTTAATTCAGACTTGATTTCCAAAGGAGAATCATTTCGTTGCTGTTGTTCGGGGTACATCTCTTTCTATCTGGCTGGCAGACTTTTCCCGTAAACACGTGAGGCTCTGGCAGCCACTCGGCTCTGCTGTCAGCGTGGCGGCAGCGGGGGCAGCAGGCAGACGAACGAGCACGGCCAAGTGCTAATGAAACTTGATCTGCATCAACACGTGGCTTTGGCCCGAGGGCCGTAGCGTGCTGTCGTCCCCCTCCTCTCCCGTTGTCAGGCTCCACCTGTACCTCACGTGGGTGTTGCAGGTGGGGTCACCGGTCTCTTGTATGCCCTGCTTTTGCATTCAGAAGTTGGGGGGCAGAACCTGGCCTGCGCCCATCTTCCTGGATGGGCGGGTTTAAGGGCACGTTAGAAGTAAGCCGTGCCTTTTGCTCTGGGTGACAACAGGGAGAGAAATCGCAGCCCCTGGCACAGGACATGTAGCCGGGAAGAGCTGTTGGTGCGAATGACGTCCGAATGACATCGAAACACCCGGCGCTGCGCGGGAAAGCAGCCTGGGGATGCGAACGCCGGCTGAGCCCTACACATCCTTGGCAGAGAGAGCGTGTCTCCTCCCTTCCCGAGCTCTCACCACGCCCGAGTTCAGTAGAGAGCCGAGCAGAAGGCAGGCGGCAGGCCCGGTCCACGCCGGCTCTGGCTCAGAGGAGGGCACTGTGGTCCGGGAGGCACTGTCACAGGTCCCTCCTTCCCTCTCGCCCGGCTCACAGCTCTGACCTGCCTCCTTCGGCTGTGCCGCCTGCACACGGGACCGGCCGCTCGGCACTCCCCGGCCGCAGCAGTGCCCTCGCCGTCCAAGGCTGGTTCCCGCTAGGTGGGCCCTGGCCACCCCGGGCTGTGGCACAGGCTTCCCCTTCTCCTCTGCTCCCCCTTCAGCCGCAGCCCTGCCTGCTGGCCCTCCATTCCCCCGCTCCGCACCCCCGTTTGGTTTCTCCCTGGAGCCCTGACACGTGTGTCTGAGATACTGCGCACTCCGCTTCCTGTCCTCGGTCCTTGTCACCTCTCTGCCTGTGTGAAGGTGGGGGGCTCCAGCTCTTGCTTCTTAGCCCCTAGCACAGAGCCCAGCCTCGAGCAGGTGCTGAATTTAAAAACTGCTGAATACATGAAATTGGATTGTTCTGGCCTTTCCTTCAGGGAACTTGGAGGGAATGTATTCTTCTACACTTCTAAAAATAACAGGACTTGGAAAACTGAACTCCCTGGGCAAATTATAACGGTGACTCCGGAGCCTGGCGCTGTGCGGAGGCTCTGCACGCCGGGCCTCCCTGACTCCTCTCCGGGCCACGGTCAGGGGAGCCCTGCTTCACCGGGGAGTCACCTGAGCCTGGGAGGAGTCGGCCCAGGCTCCCCATGGCTCTGGTGTTTCATGGCGGGGCTGGGGGGCTGAGGGGGCATATGGAACCACAGTCAGCCCCCGAAGTGGATGATGCATGTGTTAGGGTCCCCAAAGGAGGTACGCACGAGGCCGTAAGTGGTAAATGTACTAGAGGCCCAGTGCACGAAATTTGTGCTGGTCCCTCGGCCCAGCCTGCACCCTGTCCAATCTAGGACTCCTCGAGGGCAGTTGGACATCCCTCTCACAATCTAAGACTGCTGGCTCCCAACTGCTTGCCCCTAACCACTTCTGCCTGCCAGCCTGATCACCCCCTAACCACTCCCCTGCCAGCCTGTTTGCCCCTAACTGCCCTCCCCTGCAGGCTTGATTGCCCCCAACTGCCCTCCCTTGCAGGCCTGGTCCCTCCCAACTGCCCTCCCCTGTTGGCCATCTTGTGGTGGCCATCTTGTGTCCACATGGGGGCAGGATCTTTGACCACATGGGGGCAGCCATCTTTTGTGTTGGAGTGATGGTCAATCTGCATAGTACTCTTTTATTAGATAGGATAAAGGCCTGGTGCATGGGTGGAGGCCAGCTGGTTTGCCCTGAAGGGTGTCCCAGATCAGGGTGGAGCATGGGGTGGCCTGGGCGAGGGGCCTGTGGTGGTGTACAGGCTGGCCACACCCCCTAGCAACCCAAGCAGAGGCCCTGGTATCTGGGACTTATGTTCTACAATTGAAACTTTGTAGCTTGGAGTGGAGCCAAGCCTCCTGCTCACTCTATGGCTGCCGCCATTTCTGTTGAGATTTATCTTCTATGATTGAAACTTTGTAGCCTGGGCTCACCAGGGTGTGTGGAAATCTGGGGAAACCCAAGCCGCCCTCCTGCTTTCTCTCTGGCTGTAGCCATCTTAGTTGGGGGTTAATTTGCATACTTGCTCCTGATTGGCTGGTGGGCATGGCTTGTGGGTCTAGCAGAGTGATGTTAATTTGCATATTATTCTTTTATTAGGTAGGATTAGGTCATCTGGAACCCAGATGGGCTGAACCCCAAAATGACGCCAGCCCCCAGGGATGGGGAGTCATGTTTTAGAGAACTCTAGGCGCGATTTTCTGCAGGGAATTCTCTGGGAGCGTCCAGATCCTGGGGAAGTCCAAAGGGGAGAGATAATGGTCTTAGCAAGTGTCGGGGAGAGGGGAAATGGGCTGGCTTTGCCCATGCTCTGCCCAAGTACCTGGCAGGGGTTGGCCCTGCGGAGAGCTAGAGGGTTCCTGTGCCCTCAGGTCCTGCCGATGCCTCTTGTCCCTCATCTGTACAGTCTGGGCAGGATTAAATGCCAGCAAGTTCTGAGAGACACCTCCCACCTGTCTGTGGCCCAGAGCAGGTTACCAACCAGTGCACGCTCCCCTTCCTCCTTGCCCCACGTGGTGACTGGAGGGGTAACTTCATGGAATAAGTCCTGCTTCTCTTTCATCAAGGAAGTCAACTCAGAAATTAGTCCACGAAGGGCTAGAACTCGGGGCTTCTGAATTGTGTCTGTGCTTTTCACCCCATCAGCACACATACGTGTAAAAATATTTAAACCGAAAGTCAGTATTCCTAGCAATCGATTATCAGAGACACGCAGAATTCCACCACAGCGACCAGTGTTTGTAGCCATCGCTGGGAATGAGGACCTGAAGCATCACTCCTTTTAGGGCCCTGCCTCCTTTTGACCCCAAATCA